>JALPQI010008727.1:0-47466 GCA_025490895.1 Thaumatotibia leucotreta
ATGTTGAACATGTATAATTATTTACACAGATACAGATTATGCGGTATGATTGCACGAATTTTCATAAGTCTATAAAATGCTGTTTTATTGTTGATAAATAGAAGAACGATCAATTTTACCATGTAACCGTTATGCCATTTATTACATAATTTAAATACAACGATGTAATATGTGATTAATAAAATGTTGGTTTGTCGGTAACAAAAACAAGTCACGTTTTGAGGCACCTGATCCGGCGCTGGAAAATATTTCCAATAAAAAGTATAACCCGTGATGACCATAGTGTTTTGCATGAATCCAATTGTAGTTTGACCGGTGCTGGAGTCGCGTCGCGATTTACGAATGTCAATATGAGCATCGATTGGACCTTCATAAACTACAGTATTTGGTGGTTGATGTGACATTTATTTCCATAACTAAGTATACAAAAGAGTCGGTAACATTTAAATTTTTTTTATTCCAAGTCATGAGCGTTTCTGGTCGATCGTTTATAAGCATAATAAAATATATATCTTAACCGAGCTTTAAATATTTCGTAATTTTAGACATCAATTACCCATACTTATATTTATTTTCATGAATTAAAGTCATTATGTTTCAGGATTATGTCATATAGATGAAGAGCTGGATTTAGTTAAGTAACGTTCTTTTTAACTCAATAATGAGATTTTGTGTAGCAGAATTACTTAGTAGAAATCCAAAAAATTGCCCCACGTCTGTTTACTCCTTAAAACTGGTTTAATGTAAATATTTTAATAAAATACATTTCTAATAATCTACAGCAAAAAGAAACGTACTAAATAAGACTTAATATAGTTAATATGTCACTCCCCCGTGGGGTACCTAGTCGCGGTAGAGGGGCTCAGTAACCGTGGACTGGTCACCCACGGTGAAGCGAAGAGGCACCCAGGGCAAGCCAGTTTTAGGCCGCCGGCTGGCCCGAGGAGGACGCTCCAAGTGGGCTCTCCGAGCCCGCTTAGGTCTCGTGGAGGTGGACCGCAGAGGAAGAGGAGTGTCGGTATTGTCGTTGCCCCTCTGCGGCCGAGGCGGGATCGCAGGGGGAGAGGCGTGATGGTATTGGCGGGACCGTACCGCCGTAACAGCATCGGTGGGGCTGCAGAGGAAGAGGAGTGTCAGTGCTATCGTTGCCGCTCGCCCTATCCTCTGCGGCCGAAGTGTGGTCAGCGGCATAACCACACACCTGATATGCCGCCGGGTGCCGGGAAATCTTCCGGCACCCACGTTCTCCTTGTAGCGGTCTCGGGAGGGTCCGCCACAATGCATCATGGAGACCGAGGAGGATGGCGCACTCAACCATCTGGCGCGCCCAGCGTGAAGGGTTTTCGGACACCCGCGAAGAAGCTGCTGGCAAGCAGCTGCCGCCGGCGGGGTTGCGAATGTAAGCGAGAGCGTTCTCGTAACCCCGCCAAAAAGACGACGAGGTGGAATATGATGGGGTTTTTTAGTGGGTATACCGTAGGCCTCATTAACCAAAGGGGAGTCCCACATAACCGTTCGGGTGACATTTTTTTTGGTGGTTGCAGTGCATACTTTTTTTACAGGCAGCCTGCCTACCACTAATAAACTAAAGTCATCAATAGCCCGTCAGCACCTATTGCTGAGCATCTTCGCGTACACCATAAATAAATCTCATGAGACATGCTTATCTATTGGTCGAGCCCGTACGGATACACTTCGACCTATTGGGATTATTTGTGTGATAAACATTCTTACACAAAATACAATTACACTCGCGGTAAGCCCAATTGTGATATGGATACTATGCGACGGTATTTATAATATATAGATACTTAAATGCATATACAACCTCGACCAAAAACTAATATTTCTGATAATAAATACACAAATAAAAGCCTTCGACGGGATCCGATCCCGGATGCTCCGTAGGTAGGGTCACCATTGTCACCAACTAGGCTAGGAATGCTGACAATACTTTATACGGCATGAGAATTCAACTTGACAGGATAATGGACAAATGAAGACGTAATCAGCTAAGCAAATGACTTAATCGTAAACACACACTTATAGGAAATGCTACCACAATAAATCAAAGAGATAAAGCACTAGCAGGGAGAACGCGCAACTGAAACGGAATGGATCTCTTAGGGCCTAGCCCTTTACAATACAAGGAAAATCTTGTCAAAGATATTGTGAAACAATTCTGAAGAATTACGATTATTACGACTTCCTATGCCACGGCTAAACAAGCAATGAACCGATTGTCGAGAAACTCAGGAAAATGAAAAAGTCGTTTAAATGGTTAATTTACAACCAAGATAGGAATATTGCAGCACTTAAACCCACTTACTAATGAGTATACATAGAGATTATTATAGCGCAAACGAGGATTAACAAAATGAGATTATCGATAGACACTTTGTTACGGTTAACCGTAACTTCATCAAAGGCGTAACTTTAATCCACGTCCCACGAAACACGAGGCCCATAATCGGATACCTATTTACTTTATTAGGAAACTTTTTTGTGGCATTTGAATGATTTAATTATTTTTCAACACACTTGCTCGCAACGTAGGTATTATTAAACCACTGTTGTTGTTGACGTCCTAAGGCACCCCAGAGGTGCAAAGGGCCTTCACAAGATCGCGCCACGCCTCTCTGTCCTCAGCAACACTTTTAGCCTCCCTCCAGCTTAGGCCAACCGTACGGAGCTCGTTTAAGATGGATCGCTGCCAGGGTCGCGTTTTATAAAGCTACAATTTACAATTTTGCTGTTTGCCTCTCTTTCTAGCCAATATGTGCGTGCGTTAGAGAGGCAAACAGCGAAATTGTAAAATGTAACTTTATAAAACGCGACCCAGGAGTGCACTGGCCGTCCAGGAGGTCGGCTGCCGTTGGGTGGTTTCCAGTCAAAAGCGATGTAGGCGTTGTTTTGCTCTCCTCTCCGGATAGTGTGACCTATCCATCTCCATTTCCTGGAGGCAATCTCGATGCCTATAGGTGTATGGCGGCATATAGTCCACAGGTCTTCGTTCCGGATGGTGTTTGGCCAGAAGATGCGCAGTATTGATCTGAGCGACTTATTGACAAAGACCTGAAGCTTTTTGGTCAGACCCTTTGTCACTCTCCAAGTCTCGCAGCCAAAAAGCAGGACCGACTTGACAACTGAGTTGAAGAGGGAAACTTTAACGCGTCGCGTCAGGACACTTGACTCCCAAACAGGCTTTAGTTGGGCGAAAGCAGCCTTTGCCTTGCAAATTCTGCTGTCAATGTCCTCATTTGCTCCTCCCCAACAAGTGATCTGGCTCCCGAGGTAAACAAACTTGACCACTGAGTCTAGACTTGCGCCTCCCAGCGTCAGAGGGTCCATTGTGCTCGTCTTAACCCGCATGCTGACTGTTTTTCGTTTGTTGATCCGCAGGCCCATTGTATCCGCCTCTTCTTGAAGGTTTCCAAGTTTGGCTTGAAGATGGGCGAGAGTAGGCGAGATCAACACGATGTCATCCGCGTAGTCCAAGTCTTCCAGATTTCCTGAAACCCACTGTATGCCCCTTGGCGTGGTTGTAACGTTTCTCATGATGTCGTCGAGTAGGATCACAAATAAAAGAGGCGATAGGAGACAGCCTTGCTTAACACCTGCAGATATTGGTATCGGTGAACCCAGCTCCTTCTCGTGGACCACTCTGCATGTACTTCCTTCGTACATAGCTCGTATGATACTGACGATACATGCAGGGATACCCCTTCTGCTCAGACATGACCACAGTGCACTCCACTTCACGGTGTCGAAGGCTTTTTCAAAGTCGACAAAGGCCAAAAAGAGTTCTGATTGCCATTCGACACACTGTTCTATAAGGATGCGCAGGGTATTGGTGTAATCGGTGCAGGAGCGACCAGGCCGAAAACCAGCCTGATCTTCACGTAAGGTCACTGCTACCTTTGGTGCGATACGATTCAGCAAAACTTTGGCTAAGATCTTGGCGGCAGCTGGTAAAAGGGTAATGCCGCGCCAGTTGTCGCATCGTGAGAGATCACCCTTCTTAGGAACTTTTACCAGAAGTCCTTGCTTCCATTCTGCGGGTACTTGCCCTGCTTCCCAAATGCGTGTTCACATATCCACATGCACATTACCGGCTCCGGGCGACTTTCCAGGCTTTAAGGACTTCACAGCCTTAACTACCTCGTCGAAAGATGGTGGCATGGTTGGTATGTCGAGTCGCCAACAGGGCAAGTTGGAGTTGATGGTTTCCGAATCTGTTGATTGGGCCTTGTCCAAAAGTTCAGTGAAGTGCTTCGTCCAGTGTTGCAGCTGCTCGCCTGTTGTACAAAGTAGGTTGCCGTCTCTCAGCTTCAGCGGTTTTCTCGTTTTACGGGCCCCACGCCCGCTGAGCTGGCGAGTGATGTCGTACAGTTCACAGTTAAATTAAACCACTATTAGGCTCATAATCCAAGATATTAAACACGCATGATTTTTCATTACGTTTTTGTTCTAGTGCGTTAATAACATAACCCGACCAAGTATGTTTGCAAACATTTGCAAGTATTATGTCATGTAGATGAAGCATTCGAATTTAGTCAGATTATGTTTATTTTTTAAATTTACCAAAGAGTTGACATGTGGCAGAAATAGCGGAATCCAGAATATTATTACAAAATACTATAAATTTTCGTAAATAAATAAATAAAATATTTAAACACTGCATCCAAATTATCAAGTAATTAAATTAAATGTAAAGTTATCGTATTTTTATTTTATGATAATCGTTAATGATTCGCAGTTTTTTTTTATATTAGTCTGTTTGTCGATAGGATTGCTGCCTTACAAATTTGCGCGCGTTGAAAAATTCCTTAGATATGCGCTCGCCGTTTAATTAAAGTTACCATTGTGTTTGTTATTCGGAGTGGAGTGAATTTCAAATGTTTGTTGCGTTTATTTATTTTTGTTGTGTTTGCTGTTATTACTTTTATCTTTTGAATATGACATATGTATATAATATATTTTTCTCAAACTTGCTACGGAATGTTCATGTTACATACTTTAAATTAAACCCGGAAATACTATCTATCTGGTGTCATGTGCAAAGATGATATGTAATAGTACATTATTGCAGAGGCCGGGAAAGCGAATTTCGTGGATGAGTATTTTTTGTCGGACGAAGCGAAGCTGAGGCCGACAATTACATACGAATCCACGAAATTCTATTTCCGTCCGAGGCACATATAGGACTTTTCTCCAAACATGCAAGGAAATAAAACAAAATATTTTCTTGCAAATTGAATAACAATTGAAAAGAAAAAATCTCTTATGATTCCCGCCTAAACTTTTTTTTAATGCATGGTCGTTCATAAAAAATAGTAACGATATCTATGGTTTCATTAAACCGTACCTACACGACCTGACACACCGAGGCGTTTGTAACTCATGATAGAACGAGACGGCCATAGATTTGATCGCCGTCTCTCGCTCTATCCAGACCAGGCGTTTGGTCGTGGCTTTAGAATTTGGCTGTATGCATTTTTTTCAAAGTCCAAAAGTAGTTTTTAAGAAGTAAAAAACAATACATTAATGGATTTTAGTACAATTTCGCGGCCGCAAAAACTGTACAATAATGAAAATCTTTTTTTTTAATTTGAGCTGGTACATAAGAAGGTACTTCGCGTTTCGTTTTTGCTACATTAATGCGAACATTTCCGAGCATATTGGAGAAAAGAGATTTCATGTATTTATTTCACACCTAGGACTTCAAACAGACTGTCTTTTGTTTTGAAACGTCAAATTGTGACACTAGTTCTTCACATTCAGCCACACAAAAAAAAATAACCTTAGCACTAATGTCTATACCAGCAGGTGAAAGAATACCTCAAACAGATTAAAAAAAATTTGGCGCGAATGTTTTTTTTTTATGTTTTACGATACTGTGCTATTGGTATATTTACAAATGAAATAGTGTGGTTCGGCGAAATCAGTTCGTTTTATTTCATGGCAAGTTTGAGAAAAGCACTATACAAATCTCGGCGAGAAACAGGGTTACAGGCCGCGTATTCCTATCTGGCCTCAGTTCCTTCGGCCAGATATATCTACTTGGCCTGTAACCCCTCGTTTCCCGTCCTCTATAGTAATGTACTATATAATATGACATATTTATAATTTGAATAATGTTAGATTTTGGTTTTATATACGGGCAGATATAAAACACAGACAAAGATGCAAAACAAGATCAAGTGCGAATCCATTTAAATTACGCACCGAGGGTCCCGTACGAACTTTCATTAGGTACCTGATATTGACTTTAAAAATACAATAGCGTCTAAAATGATCATCCTGCGTAGAGCAAACTCTATCGGCAATTTGAGGAACTAAATGTAGTGCATCTTAAGTATGTGATAATGGTTTACGTTGATTTAATATAGTCCTGCAATAAATTTGCAATATTTCTGAGGTGGTATTTTTTCAAATTTTTTTTCATTAAGTTTTTTATATAGAAGGTTCATTTTGACATATAAGTCGAGCCATGCTCAGTATTCTAGGTTCCGTAGTTATGCAAAAACGGCTGGGCCTATTATGTTCGAAATAGTTTTATATTAATTACCAATTATTTGTTTGTCCATTAGCGGTTGAGACTACCGGTTGTTGGTGTTCGGAGGCACTATCCTTCTTTAGAGAGGTGGGACGCCGCTTACGGGAGAGGGGTTTGGACCCCCGCTCGGGGTCGTTCCTGGTGCAGAGGTTGGCTATCGCAATTCAACGCGGCAATGCTGCCAGTGTGATGGGCACCTTTGCATCCAGAACTACACGGGATGGGCTCTTTCATTAAAAAGTGTGCGTCGAGTATTTGTTAGTTTGTAAATTGAATTATTGTAAGTATTACAATAAAATATACAATATTACAAAGTAGTAAATAAGCCCCAGCCCACCAATTATTCATGATTTTTTTCATATTTTTTGGGCCCAAGGATTAAAAGTTAGAGGAGAGGTACACAATTTTTACTGCCCAATTAATCACATCCACTCGGAGACAGAAGTTTGAGCGGAATAAAATTGTCTTAATAGTCATTTCATCAAACACCTGATTTTCTTCACCATCTTTTCGATTGTTTTTGTGACCATAGCCTGTGCGTGACTTCAACGAGTAAACAATGACAGTTGGGCTGCCATCAATTAAACCGTCAAATAGCAATAACAAAATGACCAATGATGAGTACTCGAGATAAGCTGACATTGACCTTCACTCGCGTTTGGCGCTGATCATGACCATGCAAGTTTGATGACCCTGATGTGCTAATGTCAGTGTAATAATAGGTACTTACTGTTAGTTACTTGTAGGTTTGTAGGTACATATATGCATTTTTAGGGTTCCGAAGTAAACTTATACGAACCCTTATAGTTTCGGTATATTCGACTGTTTGTGCAACTTAGCTCGGTAACAGTTAGTACTAAAAAATAGGTATACATACATATTAATCACGTCACGCCGATAAAGTGGTAGCAAAAAATAGAAAAAAAATTGTTCGGGTACACATAAAATGAAAAATTTTTTTATTGATATCCTACAGACCTATGTGGAATCGTTGAATTTTAAAATGAATAAGGATCCAAAAAAAATATTCTTTTTTATTTATCGGAGACACCTGCTGCAGAATATTAAAAAACATGTTAAAACACATTTTCTAACTTTTCATCCGTGTGTCCGAATAATATGAAATTGTTAATTAATTAGCCTCATAGAATACTTCAAAAGAAAACTGTTTCGAACATAATTGACACAGTCATTAACCTACACTTAGCATGGCTCGATATGCTTTTATTAGATTTTTTTTTCTAACCGTTATAATAAATATAATTTAATAATATTTATATATCATAATCTATCATAACTTTATTAATACAAACTTTTCTATTGAATAATTACAAATCAGTCACAATACTATTTAAAACATGGACAGACAGTTCGTGACTGGCAATTATATACAAAACAGAATACTCGTGTTATCACGTCATCTAGGTATAGGTACATGCTTACGGTTTTATACATAACTATATATGTAGGTATGTTAGGTATACCTATGTAGGTATATCACTGTCCAGTCAGCCTTCGTTGCCCAGGTTGGTATGGTAGTGACCCTGCCTACGAAGTCGGAGGTTCCGGGTTCGAATCCTAGCATGATTTGCTTTTTTTTTCTTGAGGGTTTTTTAATCATATTTGTTTTCTTAACCAATCTACTTAACCTAACCTATATCTAAGATTGGCCCTTGTGACATTGTAACGAGGATGCTAGCGGCATTTCCTCGCTGTATCGCAATACTAATGTGTTGTGCCAGCTCTTCGGTCTTTAGTCACGTATTTATTTACACTTTCCATACATCTATATTTTTTACTGTAATTGACCACATCCACACATGACTTTGCTCCTTATTTAATGAAATGAGTGAGACATTCTGCTTAGTTATTTCTGAATTTGCAAAATATTTATACACCAAGAACTTTTGCTTCTGTCAATTTATTTAGTTATTTCTAGGTATCATGAAAAATACTTAATGCGTTAGATAATTGATTCAATTTAAATATTTATTTCAACTATTGATTGTCTTGCCGTAGCTGGAGACCTAGAAAGTTTGTCTACAGCAATTTACCTATGCAAATTTAAATTAAACCCATAAAAAGAAAATGGTTTCACGGTTAATCCACGATGCTTAACAGAGCATTTCGTGGCAAAAAGTCAATTTTCTATTTGGTATAGGGCTTTCTAAAAAGAGAACGAAGGTATGGAATCCGTGAGATCCGTGTTTAAATCACTTCTTGCAAAAAAAGACAAGGCCGGCTATAATTAAACTTTCATTTCCGCAAAAATAAATATATTCTATGGCTAAATTTGGAAATATCTATGAATATTTTTTAAAACAAAATCGTTTTCTAAATATAACTACATACTAGGCTTAATGAGAATTGAGTCTTATTTATTCATTAGTAGGTACTAAGTGCTTGGCGCGTCAACTACTTTGTAACTAGCAAAACCTTCATTTTATCAGCGTTTTGCGTAACGCACTAACCTTGCAGTCCCTTTATGCAGCTTAGGACGTGAGTTCTACATTTTTCATACAACGATCTCACTTTCTTGCTGAAAATAAGTCGTATTAAAAATATTCAACCGACTTCAGAACAGGAGGAGGTTCTCAATTAGACTGTATGTTTTTTTTATGTTTGTTATCTCAGAACTTCCAACGGACTGATTTTGATGATTATTTTTTTATTTGAAAGCTGATGCTCACCCATTTTAATTTGGTCCAGTTCTGACGATGGCATCCATGAGAAAACCATAGAAGTCATAAATTAACATTAAGAGTGTGACAACTAGACGAAAAACTCAATATCATGCCAACCAATTTCGATATTTTTTTACCTAACACAAAGCATATCGCTGATCGCATGGTCAAAATGTCAAGATACAAATTCAACGTGTTACTAGTGTGATTTGAACACTTAATTTATTTTGATATTTCGTTTTAAATAGCGACCACCAAAATACAAGCTTTACAAGTAGGTAACAATTTTTTTGGCTTGTTCGTTTTGTTACGCTATGTGAATTTGTATTAAAACTTAACCAGAAGGACAAAATGTATGATGTTTTTTCCTGTGTCTAAATGAAAAATACTTGTGATTCTGAGTGGAAATAATATGGAAATAATATAAAGACATAAAAACTACAACTGTCAATATAAAAACCTGTATTCAGTAAATATTTACTAGTGACAAAAATCTACAAGATCTCATAAAATCACACACAAGTATAGGTAGGTATGTACATACAGTCTTACAAAAGGTCTTTCACCTTTGGTAATTTTTAGTGTCGTCAATTTACAGTTCCCGGTACACACCTACTTGTAAACGTGTAAATTAAAAGCTTTATATGGTTATGATTATGACAACATTGCTTAAAGTTTTTTTGTTAAACCTTCGTAATCTTATAAATAAATACATAATTTTATGTATCCAAATCGAAGGTCTTTGTTTGAATTTAGTGTTGACAATTAATTCTTTCGTATATCACATCGCATATCATTTGTTCGGTTGTTTTCTTTCACTTGTTTATTATTAGAAATAATGGTCACCTGAAATTTTTTTAGTGTTTGTATTTTTCAAAATTACCTAGGCGTATATTTTTATAATATTTATGTAGTAGGTACCTACGAAACGCGTTGTGGCACTGTTAATAATACGATCCTACGTCAACTTGTATGTGGTTTAAGAAGTCTACCTACTGTAAAGTTTGTAAAAGGCTAAAGGATAAATTGAGTACATGAAGGGTCCATGGAAAGAACATATTGTCTAGTCAATTCAAATGACAGAAGGGAAAACCACCTTACTTTTAACAGAATAAGGTGTGAATTTGCTCTGATTTTTTAAAGCATTGGACATGTTTTTTCTGTTGACCCTTCACATATTACTTACCTGTACAGGTAGTACTTAGTTTCATTCATTATCTACCTACGTCGGTTTCTTAGTAAACTTTTCAAAATAGGAACATAATTAATAATTAAATACCTGTTCTGTATTTTTTTTATAATGTGACCGCTGACTTACTGTTTTATTTTATAGTCTAGGTGTAAGAGATCAAATCGGAAATCGAATGAATATTAAATATCGTCGTTCTAGAGACTCATTTGACACGGGTAGGTACTAATATTTATTACCAACATAATATATGTAAAAGTACGTAGATGAATGAAACTGCTGTTTAATGCTTATATTATACTCGTAATTATATACCTGCTCTGAAGCTATAAAATTGTACAATAACTACTTCACGGTATTATGTGTTATAGGTGCGATGAGATGAGTATTTAATTATTTCATGTAACAACATATTATCTATATGTTCCTTGTCCGCCCTTTTTCAAAACAACTATACCCAGGCAAATGGTTATTCATTTTACAAAAAAATATCCTCCTATCTGTTTACATCCACCCAAATTAAAACGTTACGTCCACAAGAACAGCATTACCGGTTTTGCTTAAACATTGAATCAAATTAATACGCACCCATATCCTGTGACTAACTACACATTTGGTTGGTTCCACCGGAGCCTAATTTTAATAATTAAAAAACGTACCTTTAATTTGGAGCGGTTTCAAAATCGAAAAAAGAATCCTTGTCAATGTTGATGATGACACAAGCCCGGGACGGAATTGTAATTTTGGCAGCGGTAGTTCAACGCGTGGCCGGTCGGGGCCGCGGACACACTGCTAGTGAAACCCGGCACCATCCTCTTATCATTCGCTATTTATTAAGCGTAACGGTCGCATCGAAAACAATATATTTAAGTAGGTGGTTCATCATTATTATCGGATCAATAACGTATTTTTTTTCCTGAATCATATTTTTTAATAAAATAACACTGCGTTTTAAATAATAATGTACCTCGCCCTTTACTTTTCAACAACTGATTTAGACAGCAGTAAGAATACATTTTGTCACCACGTCAACTCCCCCTGCGGATGTCGTAAAAGTCGGCTTGAAGTATCACTGACCATTATCTTATAAAAGATTGATGATGAGCAGCAACGTCATCATAGTGGACACTGGACACATTACTGCGATTGCCAATCCGCTTGCCCAGCGTAGCGATTATGGGTATTTACCTCCTAATATGCCTATACGCATAGTTAAAAGGAGAGGCCTACGTCCAGCAGTGGATTATCATAGGCTAATGATGTATATACAGGGTGGCTAGTAAGTATACCGACAAACTTGAAAGGTGTATTCCTGAACACATTTTGAGGCTATAATGTCATATGAACTTTTCTGGATTCAGCTTAGTTTAAGAGATAATGACATGTTATTCAAAAAACTATTTTCATCACAAGTCACTGAAAAATGCCTACACGATTAAAATTCTTACAGTAATAGTTTTCATCTCGACATACACACTGATTAAAGTTAGAGAAAATGAGAAAAATGTTCCAGAAAAATGTTAAACTTAAAAAAAATTCAAAAACACTGAAAAAAAAAATCTTTCCCTACAATTTATTACTGGTCATGTACAAAAGAAATCAAAATATCACAAAACAGAAAGAAAAAAAATTTTTTTTTTGTTCTGAAATGACATACCTGTCACATTTTTTTTACTTCTTTTGTCATCAAGAATGTATTGGTAAAGTCTGCCGGTATACTCGTTCCCACCCTGTATATACTGTGAGTGATAGAAAGCATTTAAATAGATTACTACACTATTAAGACAAATCGTGAAATAGGTACCTAGGTAAAACGTAGTCGTTTAAATTTTCTATTTCGTTAACATTTTTAGTTTCTTCATGCCCGCCGGTCTGTCCGCAGCATAACTCAATGACCGTTGGTAGTAGAAATTTGCAGTTTCGTGTTGGTAAATAAAATTACAAAAAAAAATTGTGTGTGCCTCCCCTACATGTAATTTTTTTATTTACCTGATTCTATAGTGTGGGGTATCTTTGAATAGGTCTCTTAATAAAAGAAGGATCCCATAAGAAAAAAACAGTGAATATTAAAGTTTGTGACAAAATAAGAAAACGGTAACTCACGCATTTATCCCTAATAATTGTCAAATTTATTCAGCAATACGAAACGGTCTATCACCAGATTTAATGTACAGTCGCCATCAGATATATCGTAGCGTACGGAGCGTTCAAAAATACCTAAACACGCCTTTATTGCCATAACGATAGAGACGTGCTCAGATATTTTTAAGCGCTCCGGACGCTCTGATGGTGACTGCATCTAGTAATTTTGAATTAATCTCGATAACATCGCTGATATCTGTCGATACTAATACACCTTAATTAATACAATTCTCAGTAATTCTAACTTCTATACTTTGAAAGACGCCTACATTCCTAGGCCGATTGTTATTGATGAATTAATGTTATTATTTATGTAGCATCAAGGTTTCATTCATAAATACATACTAACCACCTAACTTAAAGCAAGGACAATATTAAATATGTATATTGTTCGAGTAGACACTTTACACTATGTTTAGTATTCTATCACAGTCACAATATCAGTATAAGTTCATCACAACATCTTACTAAATATGGATAATGAATAACACTGGAATTTAATTAGCTACAAGATTGATTTTTATACTTGATTGTAATGATTATTGAAATATAATTAATAATTACATAATATGTAATTAACAACTTGCAAAATATCATTCAAGATAATTTAAAACTAGTCAAAAATGTTTTTGAAGTTTGAATGTGATTACTTGGTTAAAGCATTTCCTCTATTTTGCATAGCCTTAACGGTGTTTCTATGCGATTTTGTTACGCGTTTTTTTTTGTTAATTACCATCACCACTTATATTATAACCACCTTTACCGTTTTATAAAAGCAAACGAGACTAAAAATGCCAGAATAGCAGACAAACATGCGTCTGCTACAAGATAATCGAAAATGACGCCACTATTTATACGCAGTTCGTCAATAATTTGGGAATGGTAATGACTTGATTATTGCGACTGAATAATCGCATAGCACCTTTACCACTACTTCAATCACACAGGAAACATAGCGTTATCTTCATCCCATAACATTTCTAAAAAAGCTCGACTCTTTACACACTTCTGGTAATATGTCAATGGCACTAGTTTTTGCACACGTTTCTAGACAGATCACAGAATCGGCATGCAATAGCAATGTGCCGCGGGTGTCCACCAACTAACCAACAGGGTCCCCGCGGAATCGATCAAGTGCGTCGACAATGACCGGATGTGGACCTTATGAAACCACAAATTCCCATTAGCATTAGATTCGCCCGGCTATTTTCCAGGTTGTCGACACGAAATGAGAATTTGACGTATTGGAATTAGTTTGCAATATTGATTTATCCTCATCGTCATGTTATCAGATGTGACGGATATGCGAGTTTGACCTAATCTTCAGTAGGTAAGTCTTATATTGAGTTAAACTTTCACGATTATCACTCATATTTTAAAGACAAACGGGTCTCTTACGGGTCTGATGCTACCACGGGTGTAATACGTCATGCCCGAAACGTCAGGATATAATTAAACGTAAGTTTACGCGATTAAGACCCGTTTGTCTTTAAAATATGAGGTAAGTCTTATTTGGGAGATATGATGCTGCGTCGTATAACCCCTCGTCTGTGGTTGCTAAGGATCAGTACAATGGATTTTGAATTCAATTATGAATTGATCTGAGTGCAATACCTATTGTTGGGATCCTTATCATTATCAAACACAGACGAAGTAAGTAGATAATAGTCTTCTGCGTCTGTCATCTTATTGAAATGTATCCCACTGTCACTCATATCTAGCTATTCGGAGCTAGATTGATGGCTTCGGTCCTCCTGTGAATATCCTCATTGAGTAGATTTTAGATTTCTTATGGGTTCTTTAATTTACTGTATCGAAGTCAAATAGACACAGTAGCACTAATTATTAAAGATAAAATTAAATATAATTATTTGAATGTTTAATTTAAGTTTTAATTTTTTGTTGCCAAAAGTAGACTCAGTATATATAAGAGAATATTGACGCGGCACATTTTTTGTTGAATTATGACAATGGGTAGAACGGAACTTGTTGGTCACAGACTAGACCGCGGACATTGGCCATTTCAAATATACCTAGTTGTTACCTTACAGAGAGGCCATTCATAGGGCTTTTCCCAATACCTAAGTACCTATATTATTTCCGGTAAACAAGCTATCTAACGAATAGTTACGTTATGTTTTTAACTATAATCTCTAATATTACAAATAGTTAGGTAAGTACTTATATATTTAAATAAATACCTAGATGATGTTCACGGGCAGCTGTAGTTGCTTGCTATCAGGCGATCCATCTGCTCGTTTTCCTACTATTTCATAAAAAAAATATATGCTTAACTGAAACGTGCATCTTTTTGCTGGACATATGACAAGTGGTTTGGCTCATTTCATGCGTTTGGCATAAAGCGCATTATTGTACATGTAGTAAATTAATAATATGTACTATTTAGGTAATTCACATCACATCACATCACATCATCAGCCTATGTTAGTCCACTGCTGGACGTAGGCCTCTCCTATTAACTATGCGTATAGACGCATTAGGAGGTAAATGTCCATAATCGCCACGCTGGGCAAGCGGATTGGCGATCGCAGTAATGTGTCCACTATGATGACGCTGCTGCCCATCATCAATCTTGTAGAATGGTCAGTGACACTTTAATCCCTTAGTCGACTCTTACGACACCCGCAGGGAGGAGTTGGGGTGGTGACAAATGTATTCTTACTGCCGTCACCACACGGCATAGGTAACTACTTACTTATTAAATAGTCGCTCTTTATCTGAATACCAACATCGTGAGATACTGATTTAACAATAATATCACTTTGCAGTAACTTACCTTGCTCATCAAACTCGTTTTTAACGAGGCAATTTTCCTGGTTCAATAAAGTATTTATTTATTTACCACGAAGACTCTCATGCACTTGCATTATGTGCGTCATCCTCTAACGGCTATTCGTCATGTTAATTTCCCAATGCCCTGATCCCTTTATCAAACCTTGACAAAATCCTTGCAATTATAACCAAGATAAACAGGATAATTATATAACAAACAGACGCGAGTTTACATCTGCTATTTAAATAGATAATGTCAGATACGGACGGATGTAGGTAGTAATCAACAAACCAGAACCTTTGGTGCTGTTTTTTGTGATAGGGATTAATCGTCCGTGGTATCATTGTAAATTAAGCTTAGATAAGAATTCAAACTCATTAACGACGTGTCATTGTACCTGTAAATGTATATTCTAAGCTGAATGCCGAAATGTATATCCACTTGACTTCGTTTAAGGTTCTTTTTACTGAACGCTTTTCTGCTCATCGAACAACTTCGTATTGAATTGAAATTTGGGTTCTTCCCAGCGTTGCTTATACAGGGTGTAAGTTTAATACGGGCGAAGCTCTTAACGGGTGTTAATTTACGACATAATAAGTACATTCAAATAACTTTTGCTTAAAATTAGAGTAATAAAATTTTCCATACAAAATAATTCGGGGCGCAATGTAGAGCAACATACGCGAGTTAAGCACTCGTTGACAGCTAATTTCAAAAGCAGATGACATAACTGCCATATCAACAATAACAAATGTTCGTACCTACATTGCTGCTCCGATAATCTTAAAAAAAAATCTGTGGGGTCTAAATTAAGAGTAACTTTAAAAAAACCTTGTAATCCATGATTACACTAATGAATCCCATGCCTGGTTTAATCGATCGCCCGTATTAGATTTACACACTGTACAACATTGCGTATTACTCGTATGTAAAATGTATAGAGAAACTTATGCACTCGTATGTAAAATGTATAGAGAAAGTTATGCACAAAAAGTGGCCTTTTCGGCAGTAGTGCGGAAATGGATTATCATACTTGTGTACTCTTCTACTGATTTTTTTTTCCATATCACGTGACGCTCGTTGTTTATAAATATTACATCTCTTATCAGTTGAGAAAAGGCATATTGTTATATTTGAATATTTTGAATCATAAAACGGTTGGGTCCATTATGTTCGAAAAAAAAAATATTTTAAAGGATTCTTTAATGAATTCATGATTTTTCGGACCCGCGGATCAAAAGTTAGAGGTGTGTCTCCACACAATTTTTTTTTAATTCTGGAGCGGTTTTCTCAGAAATATACTTTGTTTTAGGACTCTTATTATTTCTTAGACCTATTCAATGATACCCACTATAGGATTAAATCCCCAATTTGTGAGTAGACCCGAAAAATAAACTATATTTAATTCTACCACTTTGTCGGCGTCATAGCTGTACCAAATTACAAATTTCTAGTAATACTTAATGCCCCGGCCACGACATTGGTCTAAGGCGACCAGCGGCGAGCGAATCCATGAGTTGGAGCGGGATGCCGATATGGATACGAGAGGGAGCACCATACGTTTTCCGCTAAGCCGGTCGCCTTAGACCAATGTCGTGGCCGCGGCGTAACTGCCACTGAGCTATGCTGCGAACAGACAGAAGGATTAACAGACGGATATAGCGTAACTATAAGGGATCCTTGTTTACTACGGAACCCAAAAAACGACGGTATCTATCGGTCTAACATACTGCTGAGGTGAGATTTCCAATCAATCGTTTCCTTAACCTTGCGTGATTAGGAAAAGGGTTTTCCCACACGGCGCGTCAGAAAAAAATGCGGGTGTGTCGTGCGTTGATCACACCAGGGAGAGTGGTAATCCCTGAGCCGTTATAGTCATCGCCATCGCTTACCGAGTGCAACGACTTCAAATTTATTTCCGGTTTAGTATTCTTAGTACGGCCGTGTGGTGACGGCAGTAAGAATACATTTATCCCAACTCCTCCTGCTGTTGTCATAAGAGTCGACTAACGGATAGAAGGGCCGCTGACCATTATTTGATAAAAGATTGACGATGGGCAGCAGCGTCATCATAGTTGACACATTACTGTGATCGCCTATCCGCTTGCCCTGCGTGGCGATTATGCGCATTAACCTCCTAATGCGTCTCTACGCATAGTTAATAGGAGTGGCCTACGTCCAGCAGTGGACTATCATAGGCGGACGATGTATTTATGATGTTGATGTATGTATTCTTAGTACTAATCTTGAGGTGAGGAATTTTGAGATTAGATCGAAATTTCGAAGAATTAACTAGAAAGTTAATTTCAAGATTATTGTACAATTTCTTTGGGATAATATTAAACTGTTGAAATTGTCTCATTAAAAATAACTGTTGTTCTGTGAAAGTAAAAGAGGGCTTTCCATAGTTTAATTATAATTCTTGGTTACTGTAGAATACTTTTTTATTTTGTTGTAATCCTATTGTGTGGGTATCGTTGAATAAGTCTTTCAAAAATAATAAGGGTAAGTACTGAAAGAAAGTTTATTTTCCAAAGTCAATATTTTCGGAGATAACCGCTCCAGAGTAAAAAAAATTGTGACCCTAACCTTAAGGTTCAAAAAATATGAAAAAATCATGAGTAGTAGGATTGGGCTTATAGTATACCCGTTTTCGGAACCCTACACTAAGTAAGCATGGTCCGATATGCTCTTGGCTATTTTTTTGTGAATAATTTTAGAATAAAACTATTTATACAATATCAATCAGTATTTTTTATTACTTAAGTATATACAAAAGGTCGATATAGAAAGCTTGAGAGCCTGTTTCATCCCCCGGAATAAAATATAAATGTCAGATGAAAGTTAGTCCTTTTACATGCCTCGGGAAAAGAATAGTGATAATTTTATCTGACGGATAAGTATATTTAACCGGGAGTAGTGAATAGGCCCTTAGACTAATATCTTAAACAAGGGTAAGGGTGATTATAAAATGCAGGAACGACTTAGAATTTTAACCTTTTAGCCGCCGTAGTCTGATATATCAGACAGTCAATGGCAAGCTCACCGCGCCCTTGTCTGATAAGGTTTTCACGGTGTATAAATGAGTCTCATTCAAATGCAAGCTCTGATCTACGTCTTGTATTGGTGCCGATACGGGCACGCTCCATGAGAAATTCCTGGTGGTTAAACGGTTAATTACCTCTAAAAAGTAGTCCCCACTGTTATAGTCACCTCGATATAGATAAAAAATAAAGTTAAGTACATATAAAATAAAATTGTAATAATTAATGAACATTGGTAATGTGGTAACTATTTTACGCAAGCTTTTTTCGCTTGTTTACTATAGACTGTAACAGAAAAAGTAATCTGATTCCTCCTGTCAATTACATTTAGATTACAAAGTACACATACTAAAAAGTACTTTGTAATGTAGATTACAAAGTAAGTACAGTCACGTCTAATAATATGTATACATTTCGGAACGTATGTCAAAGGCATAAGGATCAAAATCGTATACATATTATTAGAGCCGACCGTACATACATACACATGTAATATGAAGGAGTAATCAAAATACTATTTGCCCAACTCTGGCTGGAAGTAGGTGCAGGCAGATTTCGGTGGGCTATTTGAGATCCACGGGGCTATTTGGTACTAAGGACAAAACAGCATTTAAGCCCAACTTCTTTTTATCATTGGATTATTAATTACGGAAATACATGGTTCCATGTATAAGATGTTTGCTCCAAATATTGCGATAGGAACATTTATTTGGGTCTAACACCTTTCAATTTCCATGTCACCAAATAGCCCCTTGGGTCTCAAATAGCCCCATATTACGGTATTTAAAATAATAGCTTACGATGAAACTGCATTTACATAGATTAGATAAATTATTCTAAACATTTATATGATATTCCGTACTGTATTTCTCATAGTTATAAGAAAAACTAAGGTCAATGTGGGTAAGACCGTCTATCAGGAAAGTCCGTCTACCAACTGATTTCCGACCCTAATTGAACAGTATAAGACGCATGTGACGGACTTTCCTTCAAAATAAAATATGCCGGACTTCCCCGCACTGACCTTAATATAAAATCATACAAATATTACGACATTTAATTTTTGTCCAATTGAAATGATTATGAATGGCACAAAATTCTCTATCTCACGAATAGGTAAACAAATACCTATTCAAATACGTGTAATGGTTTCTTATTATTTACTATACGGCTGTTTGTGATTACTTGTAAACTTAATTTGGACAGCAGAAGTATATAAAATAAGTTATGAATATTATGATATAAACTCGGTTCTACTGGTGGTAAAAGTAAACTTACCCCGTTTACGTTCTATTCAATTACATTCATAGTCACTTAAAATAGGTGTGTAGGGTATGTAACTGTGTAGGTAAGCAGATACAGTCGCTTTCACAAATATTTATACAATACCAGGAAATATTACGTCGTGATGCCTTAACTTTATCGTAAGAACCAAAAATAGCTGGAAACCGAATTTCACGTGACCACGTGTCATTTTTCCAGTGCAATGAGTTTCGGATTTTTTATCTGGTCTATTTTGAAGAGAAAGGTAAAAGCAACTAAACATGCTAGTATAAATGCAATAAAGAAAGCGTTCGTATTTCACTGGCACATACCACTACCCAGTGGTCACAAACGTGCTGCGAGCAAATATTTTTTTACCATTTGAAGACCAATAGTCAAGGCAAAAGGTAGTATATTGACTAAAAGTAAATTTAATCACAAGATGTAATATTTTTCCTCTTGTTTTTTCTTACTTATAGTAATAAATTGTTGCAACTAAAAAATCGCAGTCCTTTAAAATTGGTAACACTTCATATCGCGTTCACCCTGTAGGATAGCGACTGTACCACTAAAATAATTAGGTATGTGATAAATGTACACAAGTAGTTATAATTATCTAATATAATAAAGAAATGACACTGGTTAACTTATAACTAGGTATAAAACTTATTGTCTAAGAAATGTAGGTAAATATATATTTGTTGTCAATAAGTATTGTGTAATGATGTTGTATACGTACGTTAACAAGGTAAAGTATGGACGTTTACAATTCGACTCTGGACAATGAAAAAGGAGACTTTGTTTTATTGTGATAATAAATACTGATTTTAACTTAATTATCCACAAAACCTTTTGCAGTTCAGGTGATTTTTCGTTTTTCGATAAAATTCGATATAAATAGATCGTATATAGGTACCTACTTGTATTTACATGTGTTAAATCACACCATATCACACTGCCATATAAAAACACACACAAACAACATGTTATACCTATTTTTAAATTTCTCAAAACCAATCTATTTTTCAGATGAATAAATAGTTTCCTTAGATTTTTCAATTAGCGCTGTTAATTTATAACGCATGTGAATTTTTCGGATCATGACACAGTTCAGGTCGTACCGTCTCAGAATTTTCCTAGGAAAAAACATCAGCCGAGAAAGTTATACAAAATCCTAACGTTACATGACATTCATAACAACATTAAAAATAGTTGATCCGGTTCAGAGATATTTTACTAATCAGGTCATATGTACAAATAAAATTGGTAACAAAAATATAGTAATTTACGAATTGTTTTTTATTTTGAGGGTAATTATTGGATAAACCTTAAAAATTGGTTTCATAATCGCATTACCAGATTACTTTGGTTTGACCTCTTTCTCTCCCCAATATTTTATACTTTGACTTTTCGACGCGACGGAACTATAACGCTTCCACATTCTGCATCTAAACACTAATTTAATTCACAGGCACTATAGTACAATCGCAGTTTTATTTTCTAGGTACTTATTGTTTTGTTTTCTTTGCTTGCCAAGCAGGGTACAGCAGCGTACTCGTACCTTACTTAATGCACTTTTTCCCGAATAGCACATACTTTCCCTCGGAAAATGAAGGTAGCCTCATATTAATGCTGTAATGCAATAATTTAGTTTGTTGGTGTTGTTAGTGTAGCGTGGCGTTGAGATTTCTCTGGCTCCTCTGCAGCCGAGGCGAGCGGCGCAGGACGTGTGGCTGAAGCACAGGGTAGCCCCCTTCCACGACGCGGACGATACGAACGTGTATCTGAAATAATAGTACATTGTGCATCAAGGGAGGAAAGTACAGAATTACCAACGAAAGCGTTAAAAGCCAGGCGCCGTAGGCGGAAGGCTAATGACTCGAGTTAGTATTCCGCTTACCTACCGTGATCACTACAATGTTTTTCATCACACTTGCGGACAATAAAATAAGTTTTTAGACAAAATATTATTCTATGGCGTACTGTGATTTATATAACTCCCTAGGGAATTTAACTTTTCTATTACACCCGCACCGCATGCAAGCAACGGCGCGTTTAGACAGCAAGTGTGATGAAAATATGTGTTATACTCGCTGCATAACTATCCGTACCATGACTTTGCTAGTAACGGTCATGGTAAGGCCACGACATTGGTCTAAGGCGACCGGCGGTGAGCGAATCTATAAGTTGAAGCGAGAGGCCGATATCGGAACTCCTTCTCGCACGTATGGTTTTCCGACCCACCCGTTCGTCTTAGACCAATGTCGTGGCCAGGCCATTACGTTAGATTGTAGGTACTCGATACTTAAAGCATTATATCGCACTCGCACTAATTTATTGAAGCGAGCGTGGTGGACGGCTTAACGTATCGAGTAAAACGTACCTGTTACTTGCCAACCCATGGTACGGCTATTGGTTGCTAAGGGCATATTGCTATCTCCCTCACTCTGGCCTAGTGCTAAGAAGTGTAACGCGGATAGCATGACGCCTTCAGTCGCCAGAAAGTTTTGCGGCAAGTATAATTATTAACAGGCAAAAACAACATTTTTAAGATCGTTTACAGTCTTATCGTAGAACTTGACGTGTTCAACTCATTGACCTGTTTCTTCATGCGTCACGAGTTTATTATTATTATGGATTATGTGTGTTTACTCTATCTGTATTTGCCTAATAACTCTAGTAAGTATTTTCATTTGTACAATGATAAAGATAATTATAACTCCTTCGACCCGCGTACCATTTGTCGAGTTAATAACTGGGGGGTGAGGGGCTACCCTGACGTACTAATGCGATTCAGTTTAGGTTCAGGGAAAGGGACAGCCAACCTGAACCGCATTAGTACGTCATGGTAACCCCCCTGAATGATGTACCTATCAGGTCCACAACAACCCTACAGCACATCTTTTGACTGTATTTAATCGAAAATACTCATGTGTAAGCCCTGGAGTTGCAGGCAGCTATAGGCATAGGTAACTTTGTCAGCTTCCGTAGCCTAATTGGTAGTGACCCTGCCTGCGAAGCTGGAGGTTCAGGGTTCGAATCCCGGCGAGGGCATTATTTGTGTATTTATTTATCACAAATGTTTTGTACCTTGGTCCTGGCTGTCTATGTATTTAAGTATCTATAATGTATCTATCTATTATTTACATATATCGTCGCCTAGTACCCGCATCACAAGCCTTAATTGAGCTTACAGTGGGAGTAGGTTGATTTGTGTAAGATGTCCCAAGATATTTATTAATTTATAATTATTTATTTATTATACTCCTACTAGAGTATGCGTGGCTGCTCCCGCGTTTCTGCTACTGTGGCCGGATCGCTTCCCACGATGGTGGAACGGTCGTTGCGTCAATTGGGGACGGTGGTGAGAGGCTGTTGAAACTCCAAGCTTCGAGTGAATGCTGTTACGTACCTCGTGTTTGTTGACTTGGCGCTTGAAGTACTTGTGGAAGCGCGTGGAGAGCGCCCACACGGCGCCGTTGTCGCGCTCGGCCCACCGCACCTCCGCGCAGAACTGCAGCTTCTCTGGGTCTTGCGCGAGCACTCTGCAAGTTTTACGGGTTCATTGTTTTTTTATGTTTTCAGACTTGATTCAAACCCATTAAGCTTACCGTTTTCGTTATTCGAACTGTAATCTTTGCATCATGTCATAGACAAATATCCTTATGGCATCAAATCTAGCCGAGATATAAACGAGTATATAGGTAGGTACTCAAAGCACGTGTACCTACTATTGATAAAAAACGAAAATTTTGGAGATTAATTTAATAATAAAAGAAAACCAAACATCTAATATAGCTAAAATCGCCCACTATTTTAATAGGGATTTGTTACGTTTATGATTAATTACTTACTCTTACTGTATAGGTAGGAAGGTAATTTGACGCGAGTTGAGGTGGATGATTACATTCACGTCATCTAACCACTTGAACGTCCACCCCGCGCGACCATATTCCGGTCAACTGTCCGGGTTTTTTTAGCGACGTACGCCCCGCGCTGCGCAGTCACAAGATTTTACAAAAACGTTTATATTTTCTAAACTACTTAAGGTATAATAATAAAAAAAATCAGGAGTATAAATGAAAATACAATTATTAAAATACAATGATAGTCATTGTAAAATACCTAATGATTTTGACTATAATCAAGGTTAAACTTAACACATCGGTAAAAAAATAAGAAAGATAACCTTCATATTTTAAACTCACTTGACAGGTATCACACTGTCAAAAACTTAAGATGATACACATTATCGTATAGAGCACACGTTCCTGATCATTTTTATGTATAATAACCCCAAAAATATGTAAATTAACGTGAAATACTTACGACATAACTAGGAGTCCTTAGCAAACACTCAGGCAGTTTGACCCAACACTGACAAATTATATTTTTTTATCGACTGAGTAACGAGCGTACACTGCCATATATATTTTTTAGCGCAAACTAGTTTATTAGGCTACGTTGTTGCAACAAGGGAATTAGGAAATAATGCCTCTATATTTCGCTAAATGCCGCTATAATCAACTGTGTCTCCTTCGACTTCATTGGATAGTATAGCATCCACGAACAGTCTACTGCCTTTTTTGTTTGGATACTATGCTATCATCGGACGTTCAAGTGGTTATAAGAGGTACTAAACGCAAAAAATTAATGAATGACTTAATGTGCCTTGCGTCAAAATATTGAAGCAGATCCCTTGAACAAACTTTTTGGTCAATATTAAAGTTTTAATTAAATTTGCTGTTAGTAGGAAAAAAGAACACTTTTTCAAATTTCCCTTGTGTTTACATGACATGTTATTGTGTGCGTGACCTCAACTCTTGTGGAAATCTATACATACGAAGTATACTATTAGATGACATATCATTAAAAAATAAAGTATTTACTAAACATGTACAACTATTCAAATATCATATATGCAGACCTATGCGAGTTACTGATAGGATTCCAAGCCGCAATGGCCGTCTCTACGATCGGGCTGAAGATGATGGTGTCGTCGCGAGGATCGACGGCAATGCCGAGACCTTGCGAGGACTTGCGGCCCACGAGGTTCACCGGCAGGTCGGTGCCCTCGGCTGGGGGGCCTGCCGCCAGAACTGCGGTGGACACGCTGAATAATCTGAAGAGCAACAGTTCGAAAAGTTACTTTACGATGATTAAAGAACTCTGATTATTGTCCCTAAAATTTCTGTAAGTTCAAAAAATAGGAGTAGAAGTAAGTAAGTGGCCATGGATTTATAGGCAGTGTATGTGGAAGCTTGAATAGCCCTCTGCGACATTACGCGTTCTTGCAACATTGCCCATCGTAAACTGTAAGAACATGATTTAGTATAGATTGTGGCGTTAGTAATAGAGTAATAGTATGTCTATCGGCGTTGCCGTCATACCTATGGTGTCCAAATAGCATACACTGCATTATCACTGGTAAAAGGGGGATTACCATAAGATTAGATATGTGGTTGAAAGTATTGACGTTTACTGTTGGCCGGCGGGTATTGGATAGGTACCAAGCGTACTATGACAACTATTTAGTTTTGAGACAATCCAGTCAAGTTTCAGTTATCATCTTCTGGTGGCTATTCACTATTGTAAACCGTTACCATGCGTCTAACGCTAAAGGCCTCTTTGACTTTGTAAAATATTTCTGTCACATACATTTTAGCTGTACTTTTGTTTTATAAGCCTGGGGAAATGGACAGTGATAATTTTATCTGATGGATGGTGCAGATTTAACATTTAAACAAAATGTCCTATGCCGATCATGTAACGGTCTTGTAATCTCAGTCGGTAGACTAACCCTGCCTGGAGCATATTTCTGAAAACGTTGTAACTTGCAATAAAAGTGGAAGTCCTTATTTAATTTATAGTGTTAAATAGAGACTTCCACTTGTATTACAAGTTACAGGCTTTCGAGAAACGGGCCCCTGGTCAGTGGCGCAACTATACCATCAGGGGCCTGTGGCCAATTATTTTGATGGGGCTATCAGTAAGAATCGTCACATTGTACTCAGTTTAAATTTAAATTCACTGCCTCTTGAGCCGGGGCCCTCTTGGGTCCGGCCCGTGGCATTTTGCCAGCCCTGCCACCCTATTGTTACGCCACTGCCCCTGTATGCTTAGCACATGATTGGCGCGACAGTATCTCGCCGCGAGATAGTCTATCCGTCCCTTTTTTGTTAATATAGCTAGTGAAGGACGGGAAATCTATCTCGCGGCGACATACTGTCGCACCAATCATGTGCTAAGCCTGCTGGAAGTGAAGCCGGAGCGGAGGTCCCGGGTTCTAAAAATTACCTGTCCGTAGCCAATGGCTGGTAGTACAACAGCCCCTGAGCTGGAGAATGCGCCAGGCCTACGATGCCGTCCATCAACGTGAACCGCTCCCCGTTGATGTCATACTCGCCCATGTCAGGGTCCGGGTACATGGAGGCGTGGGTCACTCGCCATGCGTTGTCGCGGTGCCCGTCGTACACGATGATACCTGGAATGGAGAAACGGGATATAACATAGAGAACAAAATAAATATCATCAATATAATTACCTCGGAACTACAGCAATCAATTCATGGAAATGTAGCCTTTCTTTCACTCAGAATAAGCGTGTTTATTCCATCACGTAAGTGAGGCAGATACGAGGTTGGGTGCGTAAGTATAGCGTCGATATGCAGGATGATATTTTAGCAACCCTTATCCCTAATAAATTAAAATTATGTTTGGATATGATAAGACGTACAATTTCGCTAAACACAAATTGATACTAACTGGGTCAAAATTCTTTTTGTTGTCTTATTTTGTGTCCCTAAAAAACGTGACGCAGTGGCGGTGTTTTGTATGAGATGATGTTTTGTTTTCAATTTCAAATGTACCTACCTATGGACAAAAATGTAGCGGGTAAAGAAAAACAAGTGCACCGGATTTTTCGCCAACAGCAACTAAAATCGTGACAGAGTGGTATGAAATAACGAAATAAGACAACGAAAATAATTTTGACCCAACTAACACTATCTAACATAATATTTGAGTTTCCATTACGGAAGCAAATTAAATATCGTAAATGAGCTATGTAACAAAAAATAAAAAGCTTGAGTTTATGTTTATTCTGATAGTTATTGTTTTATTAGAAAACATTAAAGCAAGGGTAATTAACTGTAATAAGTGTATAAAATTATACAAACAGTGTTTTTTGACGTAAGTAATAGTAGGGAAGCTAAACAAAGCCAAGAAAAGCACCTTAGAAGTATGATCGAGTCACGTAGGCCAGTTACAAGTAGATGCCTACACAAAGCACGTTTACCCTTGGGTGAGACATTCTTTCATACCTCCATGCAACGTCATAACATTCATAACTATTAAGGTTTTACTCTAAACTTTTTAACACGAATACTTGCACATTCAGGCCTGCTTTCATAATGAAGTTAACCAACTAACACAGGGTTAAAAGGCTAAGTTCATTCCAATACACTTTTAACATTACTTTTCCAAAAGCCTTGTGTTAGGGGCTTAACCCTGGATTGTGAAAGTGGGTCTAAGAGAGTTAGTGCGGCCCTGTTTTAGCACCCCCTAATAAAATATATCGGTCAGATAAATGTTAGCTATCCTTTCTTATTGTAGGTACTTACTCCTAATGATAGAGGATAGTTATAATTCTATCTGACGAATATATTTATCCAGGGATTCGGAAACAGGCCGTGAAGTAGATATTAATTAGCAATAGACTTAACCTGCTGATTGAATACGGGTTTTCCAGAATTCCTATTCGATACCGAAACAAAATACCCGCGAGTATTTCTTAAAAGTGAGCTGTTATTGTTTGCTATTAACAAATTTACATTGGCAAATTTCGTTTTAAATCACCTTCAATTTACCTTCGAGTTAGCATGAATAATAACGGTTTTTGCGAGGTTTATTCACGTGTGTCTAGAAAGTGACTCATTGGGTATTATACTTATTATGCACATTTTAGTCATTGGCAAAATAGGATCAATAACCCCTAAAAAGTTAAAAACATATACAATCTTTCCCGAACAAATAAACATATTCTGAAAATGATCTTCATTAAGTTAATCGTTTCTTTTGTCAATAAGTAAATACCGACGTACTTGAAGTTAGGAATTCGCAGTATTTGTGATTTTACAAACATTTTTCATTGTCATGGTAAGCCCTAGGGGGGGTTTCCAAGGCGTAGTAATGCGATTCAGTTTAGGGAAAGGGACAGTGATATACGACTCGTATAGCCTTGTCCCTTTCTCTCGACCTAAACTGAATCGCATTAGTACGTCACGGTAAGCCCCAGGGGGGTTACCAAGGCGTAGTAATGCGATTCTGTTTAGGTTCAAGGAAAGGGTCAGTGATATATGACTCGTCGACCTAAACTAAATCGCATTAGTGCGTTATTGGTAATGGTAACCCCCCTGGTCCCACCAACGGCGATGAACGAGCAGAAACTTTACTTGTCGGCAGTGTGAACAACCAGGCGTCTAGTAATAATGAAATAATTACCATAATTATTATTCGATAATTATTCATATTTACACGTATCCGGAATCCGGAAATATCATTAGATACGAACTACAAAGGTTTAAATAGCAGCGATTGAATAAATTGGTAAAATATGGGTATCTAAGCATTTTTAGGGTTCCGTAGCCAAAATGGCAAAAGCGGAACACACAATAGATTCGACATGTTAGTATGTCCATCTATCGATGCCGTACGTTTTGGAGCCCTCCATAAATAATGTTATTTTTTTTCACCACACTGCTCGTAAACACGCTGTTTGTCCTTCAATTTCAGAGCGGAAAACTGTATTTTAATCTCTAGAGGTTAAAGTAATTTTTTTTAATCTTCTGGATAGACTAAAGCAATAACTTATACGGCCTGAGAGTGCAATAAGCTTTTTGACGTTTGAACTAGGCAGTACGTTCGAAAACTCAATAGTTTCAAACAGATTCATACACATGAACCTTTCATAATATTATATTCAATATGCTAAAATCCAAATTAAATACCACATTTTCTTGTAAAAGGCTTTTAATCAAAAGTTCTAAAAATACGACAAATAAAAACAATAGGAAAATGAAAGTGTTTTCACTATGCTAATTTCAGAACGCATTCGAATGTTTTTTTCTTTTAAAATTACAAGCCTCGCCAAGATAAATATTTAAGGTTATTGTTTTATTATTTGTTGATTCGTTTCTTTTTTGGAAGTTGAGGATTTGCAAATAAATACCTTCTAATTTGTTATGTTTGAGTTTTATTTCGCATGTTTCCTCGCTTTAGTGTGGTGAAAAATGTTGTGTTTCACTCGGCAGCAAGGCTTGTTCAACTCTCGTGCCTTAAAACCCTCGCATCGCTCAAGATTCCATTTTATGAACCACTCGCTGCGCTCGTGGTTCAAATTCTGGAATCTTTCGCTTGCTCGGGTTTCAATATTTGCACGAGAGTTAAACAATCACTTTGCTCCCTAGTAAAACAAATAACTATTTTTCGGTGTACGTAAGCGAGTGGGGTCTGGGATATCAATGGAAAGGTATTTTAATCATTAACAGCATATTTTTATAACGACTTTTGTAGGCTTATGGTGGTCCAGTGTTTAATCGTTTATCGGTTTTGCCGTCAGGTTCTAACAAGTATGCTATTGCGAAAGTGCCGAGTAGCACGATAAACGGTAAACGCGTGACCATCATAAGCCAATTGGTTTGATCAAAGTATATGTGAATATTATGTTTTTAAAAAATATTGATTTAACTATAATTTTTAAACTTGCTGCTACGGAATCCTTTGTGTGTTAGTGACTCGCACTTGGCTGGTTTTTACCTTAGCATTAACTAACATACCTACTCTCGTTAACCCTTTTCGCGAGTTAATTAATTTTGCATGAGTCAGTCTTGAAATTTGATGCCATTATTGAATAACGGTTATTCATAAACGTTTATCAACCCTCCAGCAGCTAATAAATCATTTGTTCTTATTTGTCATATTCACATTTGCATTTGGTAGATAGGGACAAAACATAAATTAACTAGTACCATTGTATGGTCTATGAATTAGGAGGTAAATTTATTGTATTTGCATTACTTGCATTACTTTAAAATAACCAGCTTTACCTATACCTATGTACTTATGAAGGTAACAGTCAATTTACCGACTTGGTAGTTATAGTGATTAAATATTAATAAGATTAAGATAGATACCGCAGCTATCTAAACTACTGTATGAAACCTCAACAATCTCATTTTGCCTCAATACGTTTTTCAATTGATGTTGATAGTAATCAAAATAATTCGATCGCAAGCTGTGGCCTCATAACTCTTATTATCAACTTTTTGTGCTCCCCGAGTTATGCCACAGTTATTTTAATTGACGAGTATTTTGATGCCCAATAAACGTATTTATACCAGTTAAATAGTTAAAAATATCCACCTATCTCTACGGGTTTCTACGGAGTTAATAGTAAAGTACCTAGGTGCTGGAGTAGATCTACTCTACAACAACAATACATATACTACACACAGTTAGCGTCGGTTCTAAAATTTAAAACTCTGTAAATAATAAAAGGAAATAACCGTTTTGTCGTTCCATAATTTGCATAATAAAAAAAAAATTATATACATAAAAATAATAATAATTTGCAGTTATTTTTGACGCTGCGTGTACGTGGTTTGTAACAAATATGCCTGAACTACTTGGGTACCTATCAAAATTAAATAAAAAACATAAAATACCGTCACAGTATATCAGTTAAGACTTACCTACTCGTTTATGTACGTAACTTTTATACCTATGCATCCGCAGTTAGACGCATTTGTTTGAAGTCAACCTTCTGTTGAATATACTTATACTGTGGCTAACAATCGTGACTACCGTAAATATATCCGCTCAATAGGACAGATTCGATCTATCGAATTGATATCTTGAGAGACAATAAAACTTAAAGTGTGAAATCTGACACGTTATGCCTTGAATATTTTGTATTTCATTAGTGAAGTTAGAGTTCCATTATTCAATAGTAATATGTTCATTTATATTAAAATACTTTTCATAAGCGAAGCTTTTTACTCAATGAAGGGTGCCTAAGTAATATGTAGGTATATTATCTCGGAGACATAAGTGAAATGTCTTAAATTACTATAATTAGGGCAGAAAATCATAACTCAAGAGGTCCCGAGTAACTCAGTTCATTTACTGAGTTATTCATTAAGTATTAATTTGTCCAAAGGGCTGCAGTTTCAGGTTGGATGACAATGACCACGCCGCATTCACACAATGATAGATATGATTCAGTTATTTTATTCCACTCTATGCCAACTTTTGTGAATCGCCCTGTACCTACATTTTGAGTTGTTTAACTCTGCAAAAATCGAATAGTAGCGCAAGTAACACTAATAAACTTTTTTGCATTGTTAGACAGTGAGAGTTCCTTACTTACGTAGGTAAATATACTTTGTTACATTAGAGTACTTATTTAAGGAAAACGTGTCAATTGAGTCATATTGTAGGAATATAACAACAATAGTCCACCTACGCGATAAATCCATAAATAATAGTCCTCAATCTTAATGATCCTAAATTAAGCTTGATTAATCTTTTGGTAATGGATTCTCAATGAAACTAATCACGTTTATTGCCAATGTGTGCTTATTATAGTTAATCAAATGGTAACCTTGACATAGAGACGTAGGTAAAGGGTTTTATGATTATTTTTTCACGAAGTTGAAGATGATGCTTCAACTTACCTCTTGTAAAAATATTGAATAAAAGCCATTATCAAAGACAACTTCACAGATTTCAGCTCCAATACATTAGTGCCAGCGTAATAGCTTACTTGCCAACTCATGGCATGGCAAACGGCGAAAAGTACCTAAACTGTGTAGTTCCCGTTTCCGTGGCCGGTCCAATGTAACAACGAGCATTTTCGGCAAGCTTTGTCAGTCAACAAAAGTTCCATACACAGAGGAGACGGCCCGCACGTTAGCTTACCAATTTTCCCCAATCCCACACGGACGGGTCCTGCAGCAGGACTCCTGCTGATCAAACTTTTAACCATACTGCGACTTATTTTTTGTGAAGCCATGCACTTTGAAACCCCGTTTATTGAAGTTATGCGAGGATATTAATTAATTATATGTATGTCATTAAATTTTCTTAGGTTTCTTTTTACTTTACTTTGTCATACGACGCATTGGCTTAAGCTGTAATGTTGTATGATGTCTATTAAGCAAATAAACAATTGATATCATTCTGTGGTTCTATAATACCTGGCGCGACGATGTCGCTAATGCAGGCGAATCAAGATTCTTCAGTCAATAATGATAAGGAATGACTAAATGAGGCTGCTATCAGACAGCGTCACTAATGGCAAAGATATTGTCACAGGCGAAACGGGTATTGTCCCCATCCTAAATACAGCGGTGTTGTTCACCAAGTTTTTTCAGTCAAAAATGGTAAGGAACTGCGACCATATATTATGTAACATGGACATCTAACGCGAGTTAAAAATGCCCCCAAAAACAATTGTGCAAATGAGCTAAGGTAAGGTGGACATAGCGCGCTTTCTCGACACCGCGCATAAATGTCAGCGCAAAACCTTTAACAGGTGCCATGCCAATCACAACTATTTTTAAACAGCGGGTTAAATTTTTATAGTACGAACATAATATAGATTTTTTTTATTGCAGAAGGGGATGACACTTTGTCAACGAAATTTCAGGACCGGTTTTGAGAGGCCATTTAGTATTGCGAGCAGCTTCTGTTTTATTTGTTGGTAAGTAAGGAATCAGTAAATGACTCTGATTGTATATCGTACCTGGCGCAACGGTGTCGCTGATGTAGGCGAAGATATTGTCGCAGTTGGAGGCGAGGCGGGCGCTGGAGCGCGTCTCGTCGAGGACCAGGTTGGTGAGCAGCGAGCTCGGTCGCAGCAGCTCACGGGGGAAGTACACGCTTCTCACCTGGAACATGCATATCAAACGCTTTAACCTTTTTGACGCCACGTCAACAACAAGAGCTGTGACTCAGACGCCAACCAAGCGTCAAACTAATTTTGAACGCGATGTTGGTCTTTGGCGTTGAACCTGCGTTGCCGATATATCAGTCCTTGGAGTCCAAAAGGTTAACGAAAAAAAAGGTTAATTACATTAAACTAAGACACGAGTTTTGTTTATTCTGCATATACCGGGTAGGGTTAAAGTTAAAATGGGTAAAAGTCAATTACCTCTCAAGATTATAATCTCTATCGATCCAGAAGCAGACCACAGGAAAAAAAATGTGTTTCAGTATAGTGCTTTTATAAAAGGGTTCATAAATTTTAATTTCATACATAAGTGTTGTCGCTAACATGGGCTGCTTGAATTAGCAATCATTGGTTAGTGGTCTTTGGTAAGAAAGACCTCAATTATGTCCCACCTGTTGTAAGTAACACAGCCACTAATCGTCCATCGGGCACCGGAGGGCTACTGCTAATCACAAACAACGTGTTGCCTCCTGATCATACTTACGTATGAATTTTCTAGTGCAGCTGAGAGGTAAGACGTCGAACGTAGTTCGCAGTAGGCCTTCAGGGCTCAATCACAAAGGCCCAGCGTGTAATCACAGGTATCGGTCATTGCAATACAAGTACGATCAACGCCACGCCCTGATCGTAATAAGAAAACGACCTCGGCGACCGTGAGCTGTCGATCGTGGGACGTACGAGTGACCAGCACTTTCAGTCAACACATTTTTACATCCGTATTGTAATTACAGATACTAGTTTTATTTTAGCCAATGAATGGTGAACGGCTTTGTTCTTATATGGTTGGTTAGTGCAGGTTGGTTTCGCATGTCAGCGTCTCAAATATTGAAAGCGTAAAGGCCTCATTATGCTGCTAAGCTAAGCTAAAGTGTTGCCAGTAAGAACTCAACGCGTTTTACTAAATGAACTCGCTTTTTATTATGAAATTGACAACTTTTCAAATACCTAATTTATAGTGTAAAACACGTATACTTCACGACTTAACAAATTATGATAGAATGTCTGACACACCCAGCTCATTACTCTTACACACTCGCAAAAAGTAATGGTTAAAAATCACCGACGGCGAAGGCGGGCGCCACGCGTGGTATTGCGATCACCTTCAAATATGCGAGCAATGCGTGTCCTGCGCTAGATCCGATTTGACAAAGATCACCTTCTTAGATTCTTATCTAGTTAGAAACGGTCAAGGAAATGGACATGAATTATTTTAACGCGTGTCACAATTTAAATTAAAGCATGTCATGCTCTATTCTGTAATAGGGTTGAGGAAAAAAGCGCTATAATATCAGCGAAGCGAAATTTGTTAACCTCCTTTCACCGATTTTACTCGTAGTCCCTTTTCTCCCCTAGGTATGGTATCTATCTATACAATATCTATAAACAAGCGTAGAATTCACAACATTGCGCGACGAAAGACAATTATATCATTATTCCAGAGCAATGTCAGTGCTATTTAAATAATCTGCGATTAACTGATGTAAGGTCTTGGTACCCTTCAATTGTTCCAGCTGGAGGAGTCCACGCGATTTAACACTAAACTCGTAAACGATTAGGAATTGAACATTGAATAAATTGCACCAGGCATTTAGCATAATTATGAATTGACGCTAAATTGAGGAAACATCACTGTTTTATTTTAAGTAAAATTATCGCAGCTTTATTGTTATATTTATTTAATCGATCAAATCATAGGCCATGGCCAGGATGCAAGTTGGTAACAGAACTGTTGATAGGTATATATCGCTCAATCTATGAACCCTCAACGCTTGCATTTGAGCCGCTGACTAAGTATTCCGACTATTAAACGGAAACTACTTAGATACGTCATAGCAGTACCTACCTCATACAGCCAATTGGTTTAATTACAAAAAAAAGTTTCCTTTGAAGCATCTAACTAAATGGTCTAATTATTGACGCTAAACAGACTATTTGAAATCAGAAGTTTCCTTTTTACGAAACTACGTAGCTCTTATAATTTACGGACATTGTAATAGTAATGAACACATCAAGAAGAATGCACACATAATAATACGAAGACTTTTAAATTATACTAATTATTAGCTGAAAGATATACCTACTGCACTAAATTCCAAGTTTAAGTACCCTAATGAAGTCGTTTGAATAGTTTAAATTTATATTAATGAATAAGACTATATTTTGCTCTGACATCTCAAGGCAAATGTAGTGCAGATTAGTAACACTGTACTTTTGTATAAATAGATGCCCAAAGATATATTAACGGAACATGATATTATCATTGCTGTGTAGTAATGTTCCGATAGTAGCAGTTCGGTCACGATGTTTCCTTTTCCTGTTTAGGTCTACTCTTACCAGAAGTCGTTAAACAATGAATGATTAATCGATGATAGTAACAGGATTCTTGTGTCGCAAGCGGTGCCTTTCACCTAAGCTTTAGAGTAAATTCACAGCAGTCCCTTCTAACTAGTCTAATCCGGATTTCCTTCAACATGTAAACAATGCAGTCAGTATTCCTGATATGAGTCAATATTGCAAGCAGACATAGGTTGTAGTTATAGTTGTTAGTAATGTTTTGAAACGTAACATATTTTTATAGATTATAAATATACCAAAGAAAAACGACCAAGATCACCTAATGTCCGAGGTGGAGATCGAACCCACGTACTCAGCTTTCATTTCGACATTAGGTGATCTTGGTCGTTTTTCTTTGGTATATGACATCTAATATTTATAATTTATATGGTATTAATATTAAGTAGTATGACTACTGGGGAAAAATAAAAAGTACAAATCAAAAATATTTAGTTAATAAATAATTTGCTTTGTATTTTCACAATACGTTCAATATTTTTATAGCTTATTTCATGTACACCGCTGGGCACTTCGATCTCTTCCGCTAATCATCCCTATCAAGTGCCAGATTTTTCCACTCCGACTTCCACACGACGTGTATGATAGACACGTCGATATCGTCCCGCCAACTCCATTTTAGCCTGCCATTGCTCCGATTTGCATTGACATAACATAATTAACCTTAAAAAATCGATCACTGTGTTTCGGTGGTCGTTCTGTTTGTAACGCATTAACTAAAAATAAAATGTCATCGCATTGGACCAATCGAATAGATGATACCTATGTGAAATTGTGATAGCTAAAGTTTCAATCATGTGGACAATGCAAGCACATTGCATTATAAGTTATTTTTTGTGGAAAAACCGTTTAATCAATTTATTTTCCTGGAAAAACCGTTCACTAGGGCCGTTATTAATTTCAATAACAACCGTAACTGTTTGAGATTACATCAAAATACATATAGGTAACTAAATTACTTCATTTTCGTTGAAAACCCCTCAATAGAGGAATATGTATGTTAATAAAATAAGTGAATAAATAATTTAGCTTAATATTCTTTACTCGCACTGTCAGCACAATACAAGCTTTTTACTGTAGGCGTAGAAATTGCTCCAAACTATCTGTCAGGAGAGCATACCTCACTGTTTCTATTTTCTAACATTTACATACTTCAAATTTCTGGTTTTAGAAATCCACTATACAAGTATACATATTAATATCGATTGCCAAAGATCGAATACGACAATTATTGACATCGTTTGCCTGTACTGTGTTCTTACTAGCATATCATAACGCTCCTTTCCAGATAATGTTAGTGATAAAGCGTTTATGCAATTATTTGAATCACGGCCAAAATTATTCTTGGCACAAGACGGAATTGCTTGGTCACGAACCAACTATTCCGCCTTTTTGCCAACTTAAGTGATATGGCCCAGCCTTGTTAGCTGAACTTTAAACAATTAAATGAAACCAAACTTATAATTTATTTACAAGATTACAATTGCCTATGCCGGTGTCAGTTTGGGTCCAGTGAATATTCATAAACGTTTGCTAACTTAACAAGCTGCTAATAATTATCTGTCCCTTTTACTCTTATGGACATATATTGTTAAGACCGAAAGAGACAAACAATTATTGGCGGCTTGTTAAGTGAGGAAATTTTTATGAATAAGGGGGTTAAAGATTACCTATGTCTAAAATTACATTTTTGTTACAAGCTTTTCGATGACTGTTATTTCTTCAGACATTTCATATAAAACTCATTAAGACAATAAACCTCATCTTTATAGGGTTACGTTGTTTCGTTTCCAAGTTTATGTGGCTACCTTTTAGCTCCATCGCCAGACCAGCTCCGTGTATAAGAGTAAACATTTTAGCTCAATCGGTAACCGGGCAAGTAGATCGAATTTAACTCCCAAAAATTAAGTAACGATAGGCAAAAATCAGGACAGATGAAAGTTAATGAAGCCATAAAAAAAAATGTTATATCAAAAAAAATATGAAGATAAGCAAGTAATAAAATGCTATTAAATACAATCGTGGCATGATTTAAAGACTATTTTTCGCGTGCTATACATATAATACCAAAAATGTTTTGTATTTAAGTGAAAACAGCGAAAGAAAATGTAGCCTCCTAAATTAGTTACCTTTAACGAGTTAAAATATTGTATTCTGAAGAATAAGTTCGAAGCACTCGTTGGTGTCTTTTCCTTCGTAATGTTTATATTGTACCTAGTTGTCTAAGGAGTTATATAATATTATAGCTGAACACGCAGTGTAAATATACCTACTCGTAAACTGGTAAACATTCAATTACAGTACTTCCATGTAATCATAGTTCAAACTATTCAAAGATTAAAGTTGACAATTTGAAAAAGTAATATAATCTTAATGTATTGTAATCGTAAAGTTTAAATAATGATTCCATGACCTAAGTGATAATATCCAAAAACAAGACATTTATGTTTGCCTATACCTACAACAGATACATTAAGCAACCCTAAAATGTAATGACCATTAAATTAGAGCTATGAATGCTATTGTGCGTTGTGCGTAACAGTGCGAAAGAAATAAACGAGTGCGCCGACCTTGACAGTACTAAATCGCATTTGATCTTGAACGAGATAGCCAGAGGTGCAACATGAGCTAGCCTGCGTCGCGTCGTGATACTGTCGTGTCGTGACTGTGACTGTGACTGAAAATAGTTGCAGCACCTTTCACACACTAACGGCCTAATTCATGTAACTAAGAATGCCTTTGATAAATATTGTCTTGTCTTGTCTCTTAATAACATAAAATGTCAGTAATTAATACAAACAATATTAATGGTATTTTAAATATATGAGAGGTTATCGTATCAGTAAATATAAAGATCTATTGTTTGTATTAATTTTTTCATTATTTAAAATAATTTTTTGGATTTTATTTTCACAGGTAGTTTAGTCTCAAAATTATAGACATACTTATGGTTTATAGAACATTTAAGGAGTGTAAATATTTTAAAAGGACTTATTTCCACTTTGTCAATAGAGAGTATATTTTTTATGAACACGGAATAAATATGTGTCAGTGCACATATAAAGGTACCTTGTCACGACTCTTAAAATAGACCTTATGTGCTATTAAATAAAATACATTTTAAACACGTGACAAGGTACCTTTCCGTCTGCACTGACACATATGATATATGATAAATATCCCTTGTTGACAGAGTGAAAATAAGCCCCTTTGAAAAGATACTCCTCATTTATATTGTTAATCTGCATAAGAAATTGTAACTTTGGATTTGAATTCAACTAATGGTACTTATAATTTATAAATAAATATGGGTACTTATGAGGTGCACAAAATCCGGCGTACAGTATCGTCCATAAATATGCGTACACTTCAGAACTTATTACTAGGGGAACAAGGTTGAATACAGGTATCAACATATTTATGTAGCGACCGTACAGCAAACACCGTGTTTACACTCAAGTAAACCGTAATATCGCTTTCCACAAACGCCCTTCAAAACTGGTTCATTGTTGTTGCGCAACTCACCAAGCGGTCGGTGGCCATGTCGAAGATGAGTATCTTGGGGGGGCAGACTCGGCGGAAGTCGTCCAGGCTGGTGACGACGCCGGCGTCGAGGACCCAGAGCCGGTTGCAGCGGTCTGCGCGGACGTGGTACACGGACAAACGCCCTTCAAAACTGGTTCATTGTTGTTACGCAACTCACCAAGCGGTCGGTGGCCATGTCGAAGATGAGTATCTTGGGGGGGCAGACTCGGCGGAAGTCGTCCAGGCTGGTGACGACGCCGGCGTCGAGGACCCAGAAGCGGTTGCAGCGGTCTGCGCGGACGCGGTACACGGATAAACGCCCTTCAAAACTGGTTCATTGTTGTTGCGCAACTCACCAAGCGGTCGGTGGCCATGTCGAAGATGAGTATCTTGGGGGGGCAGACTCGGCGGAAGTCGTCCAGGCTGGTGACGACGCCGGCGTCGAGGACCCAGAGGCGGTTGCAGCGGTCTGCGCGGACGCGGTACACGGACACCAGTCCTGTGCAGTTGATGTCGCCGCGGCCGGCCGTGTGCCATGACCAGTCTGGGTACGCCTGTGGGTATAAAATAACGTTAGACGAAACTTGGAAAGAATACTTATCTTAAGGTGCATTCAGACCAAACGAGCATTCGCTATTCTAACCCCCTACTCTACGAAATTCGATCGTTACACGAAACGTGATTCGTTGATTTGGTAGAGTGGGGGATAGAACAGCGAATGCTCATTTGGTCTGAATGCACCTTTACGAACCGGCGAAATAAGTTGCATGAATGTAGGTCTAACTACTTGCTATAATAAAACCACCCAACTATGGTCCAATACTGTAATTATGGTCCACAATATCAACTCCTAAATAAGACTTTGTCCAAGTTTTTTTTTTTATTAATAGCACGATTATTATAACAATTACACCCAATGCTAGATATTCGATTCAGTGTTGGACCATTTTTGGGAGCGTTTGGTTCTGGACCATAGAGGTGGTTTTACGGTAAGCAATGGTTGTAAAAATCTGATGTGCATTCTGATTTTGCACCACCAATCGACAAAAAGTAAGAATACGTATGGGTATTAACCCATTCATTGCTGACGCCCCATATTTTTAATTATCACGCAGCGCCGCCGCCTTCTACGCGACGACGCGAATTCGCGTCCACGGCATCACGTTAACATTTCAATGGACGCGAATTCGCGTCCGCGGCATTAGGTTATATTATCACACTTCAAGGACGCGAATTCGCGTCTGCGGCATTAGGTTATTTCACACTTGAAGGACGCTAATTCGCGTCCTCGGCATCTTGTTTACGCATACAAAGGACGCGAATTCGCGTCTTCGGCATCCGAGATAAGAATTATGAAAATTACAAATGCATTGAATCCAGAAACCAGCGACGGTATAATATTATCCTCCATAAATAAAATAACATTTTGGTATCAGCTTTAAACATAATGACTACACTTCATAATAAAGTACTAAAGACTATCACTTCATAATATGGTCTGTGGAAGTCATCATCATCAGCCAATTGACATTTACTGCTGAACAGTTCAGTCCTCCCGCAGCGGATCCTCAAGGATTGGTCGTGAACTGCCCGCGGAAATGTTAATATTTAATATTCTTACCCCCTTATTCATAAACGTTTGGTAACTTAACAAGCCGCTAATAATTATTTGTTCCTCTTGCTCTTATAGACACATTGTTAAGACCGAAAGGGACACACAATTATTCGCGGCTTGTTAATTTAACAAACGTTTATGAATGAGGGGGTTAGTGTATAATATATTCCAGCAGAACAAAACGGCGTTTATAGTATGTAATGAAGTATAGTGCATGTATTTCATTGTGATATTATGCGTATAAAATCACCGTAATGTTCATAAATACCTAAGTAACAATCTATTAACTATGCACATCCTTCCGATGATGCCGTGTGATGATAATCAAGGTTCGGTCTAATGATTAAACTAAATATACCATGCAGCTAAGTATTTTTTGTCTAGAATTATAGAATCTTTCAACACAACCCAAAACCGAATAAAACTCTATCACAACTGTTAATAGATGAAATGTTGGAAAAAAATTGGTATTTTATATATGCCCTTACTGACCCAAAAATAATTTACACCCTCTATATGACGTTAAGACCATCGGAAAAATGTGAGGTTTACCCTAATATTAATAAGGATTAATCTAGAACTGTCAAAAGTTCATTCTTAGAAACCGGCAACTATAAATACTAAAATACATAGGAAGATACGACCAAAGAACCGTATTTGTGATAAATAAATACACAAATAATTCCTTCGCCGGGATTCGAGCCCGGAATCTTCAGCTTCGTAGGCAGGGCACTACACTACCAACTAGGCTACGGAGGCTGACTGCAAACCTCATTTAAAGGTTACAGTAACACCGATAGTATATGATTTAAATATAGTAGGTAATGATTGTCTCAATGTTACTTCCATCATTAATTCATTACCATTATTTCGACAGGCGAGGTATATTTTATCGGTTCATTGCTCTCGTTTACTACATAATGGCGTATGCCGAGTATGCCGACATATGGATAAGCAGTTGAAACCTTAACAATGTACTTAGATCACTTAGCTTGCAATGTACGGCTATGTGGGGTATAATCTTCGCACTTGTTCAATTTAATTGTCGACTAATTTTATCGGCGCGCTTAAATACTTTGCAATTACTGTTGGAAATAAGGTATTTAAGGATCATTTTGATAATGAGTTAGGTATTCTAGAAAACATGTATTGCACTAAAAACAATGTTTTTGAAGAATATTTCCTTTGATCGATTATTGTACGTACATAGCCTACATAAACAAGAACAGCATAGGAGAAAAATAACAATTATTAATTGAAAAATCCTTTATTTTTCATTAAATATACTAAATTCATCAATTAGTATGCACTGATCACAAAGTAGATTTACAACACCATCACAATTAAATTACAGTTACCTACGCACGTAACAGATTTAATAAAGTATGGTAAAGAACTGTTAAGATGTTCGTTTTCACAACTTGTTCAATCACAACCTTACCCAATCTCGAAAGGATATACCTAAGCCCACTTCAAAAGAAGGGTTTCAAATTGGCCTATTTTCGATGTCAAAATTGATTAAGTGGAGTCAAATTACCTACTTCTGTCTTCGTCGTAATTAGCACTTCGTGTTACGTTACTAGAGCGTAACAATTATTTGCTGGGCAACAACGATCGTGGGTGTATAATGAGCTTCCACAGCCCTCAAGATAGAATAACGGGTTCAAAAGATCCGTAAAAGCACAACATTATTATTTGAGATCCGAAAACTAGACTTGTGGCTAACCCCTGGAAATCGAAAGAGAAACAACAACCAAGAGCAATTTATTCATTTGATATGTAGTAGGAATGTTTCATATACTATTTTAATATTCCATTAAGGTATAACTACATATACAAATCCAAAAGTAACTTAAAACAACACAACTGAGCTCTCAGCCCACCTGATGGAAGAAACTGAGGCCCATGGACATAGTGACCAAAAATCGCCTACGTGCTGCCTACCCCGAGGACTTAGATGGATTGCCTAAATATTTCTGTATAATGATCACCAAATTAAAAACCGACTTCAACTGATTGATCAAGATCCCATCATCAGACCCCGACTTGGTGCTCGGGGTTATTCCGTACGATTTTTTTTAATCAGGTCATGTTTCTCGCAGATAAAGAGTTGACTTCAGAACCTCCTCCTTATTTAAGTCATTTAAAATAGGATAAATACGATTTACAGATATACTTCTCAAAAATGTTCACGGATTAACAAAACTGTTCAAGATCCTATTGTTGTCATTTTGGCTTAGGCTAATAAAAACGAAGACAGATTGAAGGATAAAATTGATGTCCTTCAAAGTTTACGACGTGATTGCATTAGAAAATATATACCTACTTGTAGCCCGTATCGCATGTTTCGGAGACTGCATACAAAGCAGCAGAAGGGCGAAGTAAAACAAAGAGTGGAATTTCCCATATTTATGAGCAAATATCTTGGAATTAAATACAGAGCACGTTTTATAAGAATACAAATTCGATATAAATAAAATATGCTATTTCGAAGTCAATGAACAGTGTGATTTGATTACAATGAGCTATAGCCGCGTACCATACCTAATTAGGCATTTGGCAAGTAAGTTTTGTGCTAGCGTTCTATATAACCCATTTTCACAAAACCCCGGATTATGGTAACCTTCTGTTACAAAGGAGGGAAAATCATTTATTAACAAAAATATAGTAACAAAGGATAAATATTAATTATTATCACGCAAGCACTGATGGAGATATTAGGTACTCTAGTCAGGTAGAGGAAAGATTGGGTAGGGCTGCGCCATCTTTTAGGCCAAAGAAGTTTTTGAAGGAGTTCAATTTGTGGCGCGTACCCCGAATACACATGCTTGTAGCACGGAGTATGGAAATTATAATTTTCGATCTAAGCCAGCCCATTACTACGCTGAGGGATCTGTCCCAACGATCAGCGATTGCTTCGCCGAGATGTTTCACGAAAGCGGACATCTGAGGTGCAAATATCCCATCCACGGATGTTACAAGGGGAGTAAATGTCGCATGCCGTTTTTCACAAGAGTTCAAATATTTTCGTTTCTTTTCCTCTTCGGCGGATTTAAGTACGGCTGCTACCGGACGTGAGATGTAAGAGGGAGCGTCAGTGTCTACGACACGGATATCAAATAACGCCTCCCTCTGTGCATCCCAAACGCCACGGCAGCAAAGGTCTCCCCGAAGTCCGCAGTCACCTTCCGTGATGAGGGGTTCTTTGACTACATTCCCCCAGGCGTGCTGACATAGCTCACAAAATAGGTCCCGGATTTCGTTGTGACGGCGCGTAATTAATCCGCCAGTTTTACAGCAGAGAGCGTGGTCCACGTCAAAAACATCATTGCCGCAGCCGTCACATGATTTAGGCATGGAAATAGGTGTTCTGTGGTATCTTAGTGCCAATGCATCTCTGAATTCCATTGGGGATAGGTCAAAGTGGTCTTTTCTGTTACAAATCATCACATCATCAGCCTATTATAGTCCATTGCGGGATTTAGGCCTCTCCTGATACTTATACGTATGGACGCATTAGGAGGTAATGCCAATAATCACTACACTGGGCAAGCGGGTTGGCGATTGCAGTAATAAATAATCAATGTAGTAAACAAACGTGAGCTATAGTCAGAATTTTTTGGATTACAAATTTGGTAAACAAAGAAGCGGTCGTCGACAACCTTACTTCTTAGAACAAATATTAGTTGTTAGGTATTTTAAAAAAACGACGATTTATTTGACTTTGTGCAACAACTTTTTGTTTTTCAAATATCACGTTCAGCGTTGGTAAACTTGGTAGTTTTAAAATATTTATCTATCTAATATTTTAAATGAACATACCCATATATATTTTTTTATCTATACTCAAGACAAATAAAAATGGGTCACTTTCCTAAGAAACCTCTAAAGGTTAACAATTTTTTATTGCTTGAGGTTTAATGAAACTAGGTAGGTATGTTGGTGTAGTAATGTAAGCTTACATTATACATGTTTTATTTTGATAATTGATCGAAATCTGTTCGTAGGAATCATGGCTTCTGTTTCTTCTTATACTATTATTATTATTAAATCTAAAACAGAAGCCATGATTCCTACGAACAGATTTCGCTATCTCTCATAGTTTGGAACTTCTCCTTACAAATTCAAACTGCCGGCGGCGGCACTGAAGTATTGATAAATTAAAACTTCATTGTTAGAAAACAATGCATTTTATTAGTTTTACATATTATGTTTCTTAGTAGCATTTACTATTTAAGAGCTACACAACCGATATCCAGTGGAAAAACATAAAATTTTATTTTTCAAAAAATCAAGGTTCGGTTCCCTGATCGAGCACACGTATTTTTGTAAATGTATGAATGCAGTTTTTCTTTTTACTAAACTCGAAGCCATGGTTCCTAAGACAAGATTTCACTATCTGTTATGGTTTCCAAAATCCCCCCATTTGAAATGCTCTGCTCACCCTGTATAAAGTTAGGTTTTGCCACGCGGAATAATTACAAGATCCAAGTTACCTACATGTTTCGCGGCCTATAATTCAAGGAACATTATTAATTGTTTTCACCCATGAAAGCGGTGCACAGGTTATTCAATATGAATACTTAAATCAGATTAGAGTAATTAAATTCCAATTAACTGCACACGATCGTATCAGCGTAACACAATAGGTCACGATCAGCGTTACCGACTTATTAATTATAATCGCCGTCATAACATGAAGTTATTTATGTTTGTAGACAATCTAATGTATTGGTTTTAAACATGAAGGTATCGAAATGCAAAGTAAATAAGTGTCATCATCGTCATATCATATAAATACCGTCCATCCCTAAGCATAGCATCTTGGCTACACGGACTTAGTACTTCTTCAGCGGATCTACACAATCGTCTACATGGTTGGAGGCCTTGCATTTTCGATTTCCGGTATGTAGACCCCGCGGCAGATCCTCGCTACTCCAGTGACTACCAGCTTTACCCTTACTTTTTAACTTTACTTTTTTTATCGCATAATGTCGTTTCTAGATAGGGTAATAACCCTATCAAATCCAAGTTATTACCTATCAAATTGCACTTAGCCATTGTAAAATCTTGTCTGTCTGTAATTTTGTGAAGTCTCATACTTAATCCTAAAAACGTAAAAAACAGGAATACTCTCAAGATAGTTTCAAAACTGTTTAAAGTAATTATGTGATACCATACCATATACCATATAACCTGGTAAAGGTTGCGGGTGTCCAATGGATGCGGACAGCTCACGACCGATCTTTGTGGAACTCTCTGGGGGAGGCCTATGTCCAGCAGTGGACGTCAATTGGCTGATGATGATGATGATGTCTTCATCATACCATATACATATATCCTATTCGTGACAACTTTAGAAGATCAATAATAAATATTAAAATTTACGAGGCATTTCAATTGCTAGCCATTATGCTAAGTGTATGTGAATGTAAACTGATACAAAAGTAAAAGTGATACCTACCAACTTTCCTGCACTATGCGTGTCTTTATTCACACCTCTAAATATAGGTCAACAAAATGATCATGCAAAAAATTAACAAAGAATGCGAACATTGATTGTGTCAAAATAGAGGGGAGCGTTGCTACTTGCCAGTAACTCGCACATATTTCAATTGAGAATGCCATGGCCCTCGCGAGACCGTTCTGCCAAGGCCATGTCATGATTCTGCCTTGCCGGATCCTTTATATAGCTTTTCCTGAGCAAACTATGGCAGCTTGAATATACCGACTGTAAATACATTGCATAACAGTGAAATCGCCGTTTGTTAGACAGAGCTTTCACAAGAAACGCGAGCAATATGAGAATATTGTTGATGTTACAATTCCTTTAAGTACCATGTAAGATTTCTTGGACCGTTCAATTTAAGTAAAGATGAGGTAAACGATGTCGGCAAGTCGTGTTCGAAAAGAGCGTCATTATCAGTGCAGTGTACCGTGAGGTAAACAATCTCTGACATTCTTTTATTTATCCGTTGTAAAAAAGTGTCCTTAACATTTACTTCCATTAAAAGGAATGTACCTACTTAATATACTTTACGTCGCATTCCGATACTTTGCTTATGACAATTTTTATTTGTCAAACAGTTACCTCCTCCATGTTCTACTTTTCAATATTGTTTTATCCCACATTGGAGAAAAACCACAACATTGAACATATAAAAATGTCCCAACTAGCAAAATATAGTCATATAGAAGTTGAGACAACGTTTTGCATATAACTTCTAGTCTAATTTGGTTGGTCATATAAACGTAAGGTAAACGGTTATAAAAGGCGAAAGTGGCGCAAATTATACGACTTATTGGTGAGATAAACGTTAAATAAAGGTTTGCATGGCGACTTAAATCGTTTATTAAAGGTATTGTAACGATTAAGGAATGACCAAAAAGTTGTATAAAGGGTACAACAAAAACCTTTACGCGACCTAAATATCAAATAAATGTTTTATTACTGACCATTTTGTTTTGTAGAAGGTTTAGTATAACCCTTACTCATTGCTTATCGGACTTTTAAGTTACATAAATGTTTTTAAGTTTTATTTATAAAACTGCTCCTGACATTTATTTTAGATACGCGCAAAACTTGGTGTGTGTGACAAAAAAGTGTACGGAAAAATAATACAAGGTAATTTTATAAGATTTGTAATAGAAATTATTGTTCTATATATTGAGCATTTGCACATTTGGCGTGAGCTGAATTCGTATGGGAAGGTCACTTTACCGTTAAAGTTTATGATGATATACAGTTTTTTGCTGTCGCGCTCTTAATATATGCGAAATAATTATAATTTATAACAATATTTCTTCATATTTTATTATAGTTAAGGTTAGCCATTTTGGAACAAGTCATGGATTTATACTTATACGACTACAATATAACTTTATCTTAAGTAAAGGTTTTTATAACGACTACAAATTGTCCGCCATTATTAAGCCGCCATTACTAGTCCGCCACTTCGTTTGTACCGTTTCCACGATGTAACGTCCATGGTTTTTTTCTTTTAAATAGTACTGTGATGCTCACGAAATGGCGACTAATGTTTTATAATATTAATTTCAAATCGACTATAAATTGCATGATGTTTTATAACCGTAACTTAAAATAATAATAGTCCAATAAAAGGAATATAACGAGTTCGGCAACAACTAAAGGTTTTTCAAAGTTTTTGTTTGACGTTAATATAACCAACAGTTGAATAAAGGGTAGATAACAGTCCCGCTGATATCTTTTTGTCATATTGAAGTTACCTTCAATACCGCTATATAACTGTCGAGATAAGGTTTTATG
>JALPQI010008728.1:0-40316 GCA_025490895.1 Thaumatotibia leucotreta
CCAAATAATCTAGTTTTTTCTAGGCATTGAACCTACTTTAATACGAAATAAAATTGCGAAAAAAAATTTTTTCGCAATTTTATGATGTCATTCGAAAGAATAGAGTTAAAAATTACAATTTTCCTTGGGCAACATCGTATCTAAAAATAAAATAATACCCAAAAATGTTTGGTTCAAAATTCGAAAAAAAAATGTACTTGGTTCGATTTCCGGGTGAAGCAAATAATTTTTGAAAAACTGAGTGCAGTTTTATTTGCCTTTAAAAATAACATGAAATCTTCTACTCTTCTTTCAGCAAAATATCGTCTCTAGTATATTTAAGGTATTTTCCCTTCATGTCCCAGTCATGGAACGCCCTGTATACTAGATGGCGGCTGTACACTCGTTTTCTCACAAGTGCACTTTCCATAGATAGTTGCTTGCTTAATCCCAACTCACTATACATACTATTATGAGTCATTTAAAAATGTGCATAATTATAGTTAACAACTTAAATAGAAACAAAATTACAATAATGCCTTTGTGTTACCAAAATAGTCATACAAAACGTGGGTAATTTCGTAACACGAAAGGTACTGCATAAAATTTTGTTTTTATTAAAGCTCTTAATTATGTACAATATTTTATAAAAACAATTTTAACATCTACAAATTCCTTAAAAATGTACACTGGACTTAGTTTGTGTGTAATTGGGATTGTCATGTAAAATCGTTAGGGTCTACCATCTTAAGAGTAAGTTCATGACAAGGGAACAGTGTCAATAGTGCGATGAGTCAAGCTAGTGCTGGATCCTGGCGCCTCTCCACTTTGGGGACCGGTCTCACGACAAATGTTCTGAAAGTAAAATAATTCACATTTTAATTCTTGTTTTTATGGTCACTTTGCACTTTCACAGCACATTATAAGTTTTTCTTATGTATTCCATATAGCACTAAACTGTTTGAGATGTTGTTATAATTTGTTCGAAACTTAGTCAGTTTTTTTTTCTCAAGCTCAGAGGTAAAGGATGAATAATTTTACCAGAAAATCAAACGGGGGAAAATAATAATGAAGAGCATAACATGATTGATAACTTGATATGAACATAAAAATGACTGGATGTGATAAATTGATATGAATGTAAAGACAGATAAGGTAAAACAATATAAATCAAATTTTCATATCTAGGAGTGTCAATTTGTATATGAGAACTGAAATATTTACCTTGACATGTATTTGATTCTTGAGCATAGCGGCACGGAGGATTAACATTGAAGTTCTTCTTTGATATTCCTTTCCCATGGTGAGACTTCGCTCAAAAGTTGTGCTTCTCTGATCAACATCCTTTGCATACAAAATTTTGTTGTGGGAATCTATGCGAGCCTGGATCTGACCATCAAGGATAAGCTGCATGAGCTCATCTTCCAGAGCAGTTACTGTGCGGTTAAAGGCTGCAGCCATCAAGTGCATGTCCGCAGACAAGTAGGGACTGAAGTATTGAATCAGAGCTCGGTTGCGTATTTGCATGTATAATGAATTTAAGTGTGGTGCTAAATACATATCTAACAACAGATTATCCCGTATCTCATCCAGTAACCTTAAGCATGAGGCATACTTCGATTCATAAAATTTAAATATTATGTCACGTAACTGTGGCTCTAGCTCTAAAAATAATTTAAAAGAACTGCTAACTATGACTTGCTTTTGAAGTTCAGAGCGGTCAAATGTGGCCAACGCACAGAGCCCACCATAGATGGCAACATTATTGCTACTAAGTAGCTCAGGATAGTCACAGTGGTCAATGCTGGCGGCCAAAAAGTGTTTAGCAGCAGACTTGTACTTTTTCGTAGCCAGTTCTGCGAGCCCAGCAGCACATTTTAAACGAGTCAAAATGGTTTGGTTAGTATCTTTACCAGGTACTTCACTGAAATCAGGTGTGCTCTCAGCCTTTGATACATAATTAAGAACATGAGCCCAATTCTGCAAGTATACAGAGACCTTAACTACATTGAGACACATCATGATGATATGCTTTCCACTTGTGCAATAGTCTCTGGCTCTGGAGTAACACTTTAGTGCACTTGTCAAATCTCCACAATCCAAGTAATGGTCCCCTAGGTCATCATGCCCCCTCCGAATGCTTTCTTTAATAGAATTCGTTTTGTAGTTTTTAAGATCAGTGTCTAGTTTCTCCAATTTTATCGCTGCTTTTTTGGTCTTTGATTCTACCCATATGGTATCTAGAACCGGGATGTCTTGAGAGCCCATCTGCACTGCTATATCTGGCAGGCCTGCACTAGCTATTGCATCTGCTAGCTTCTTATGTAGAGATTGATAGAGGCTTACATTATATGTTGTCATGACATAGGAAATAGCCATTTTCAGAGCTTCTAATCTCAGTGATGGGCAATGGTCTGCTACAAACATTAATCTGTACAACTTGGCAAATCCTGTATAAGCTGAAGCGTAAGTTTCGAGGTCCAAGGTGGGGTTTTCAACAACATAGCACTCTGATTCATTGTTTTCATTGTCTTCTAGCGGAACATCTACCTGCATAGGCTCTGCGGCGTTCTGTAATTACAATATATAAATTTAATACTAACGTTGTACTACAACAAGCACATGAAACAAATAAATTAGGCAGTATAAAAATTAGCTTACCATCTCGAACATTTTATAACAAGAGTTATTTACGATAATACGCGAATTCCACTGTCAACGCAGGAAACCAACCTAAAACACAAAGTATTTCTTTGAGTCTTTTCCTTCACGATTCATTGATTGATGCTTGTTGAAACTTTATAATCGCACTCACTATTGTAAAACAGTCATTAGAACTATTTAACAGCAACAATTAATACGAAAATACCTTTATCATTACGTTTCTTATTGGCAGCGGCATTTTTCTTTTAATTGAACAGTGAAAAGAATCTGTAATGACGCGTATACACGTTCACGTCTGTTAACACTAATTTTTGAGATTGTGTTTAGATGTAAATAAATAAAACAAATTAAATATTACTTTATTTTAGGAACATTATATTCCATGCATAAATCTAATTTATAAAACTATAATACCGCTTCTCGGATTTGCGTTTGCGTGTAAGTACAGCTTAATAGCCACAGACTATCAAAAAAGTTACTTCCTCGTTACGTCAGCCAATCACATCCGCTTCGGTCGTTTCTTCCTGTCTACTTGTCTATGAAATGGTACGAAATTTTCATAGTGAAGAGGTGTTTAAATTTTATTGGTGAAGTACTATTATTTTCTTTGCACGTATCAGCATGTGTAACTGCGTATGTATTTTGTTTTGTCTATAAAAAATATAGAATATTAATCCTTACGAGTCTCATACATACTAAACGGCCATTTTCAGGGTTCTGTAGCCAAAATTACAAAATCGGAACCCTTTTAGATTTCGCCTGTGTAAGGGGGATGATTTTTTTATTTCAAACGAAAGTATTCGCTGAAGTCAATATTTTCGGAGATAATCGTTCCCAAATGGAGGTTTTTGATACGTTTTCTGCCACTATAGGGAGGTGAGATGGCAGCACTGAGCGGAAGGTTTAACGAACTGTCAAAATAAATACACGCATTTAATAATTCTAAATATATTTATAGGTTTATTTATTCTGAAAACCATTACTTTAGTTCCAAGTCAATTCCCATGAAATGAACAAAGGTTAATAATGATTTTTAATACCAGTGACTTTGCACGCCTGTTTTAGAGCTCAATCTTCAGTTCGACGACCATGTATTAGTCGTAATCCATTACAAAATTATTAAACTTCCAAATAAAATATAATTTCGATATTTAAGGTCCCAGTACGTATGAATAGTATGAATCTAACAGCTGTGTGGACCAGATGCCTACCTAATCTAGCGCTGCCTGGTGGCATAAAAAATTTCGAAAACCCTCATTGACCGTGATTTTTGTTTTGATATGCTTTATGCTATACTATGTTCATTTTATTGCAATCGACCCATTTGGCGCGTAATAATTAAGCAGAGAAATTAACATTAAAGTCACAGAAAAAAATTACCATGTACCAATTTGCGAACAATGTAAACGAACCGTTCAAAGAAATATACACAACCTAAATAACACTATTTTATTGTTTTAATGGTACCTATGTTAATCTATTGGTAAGAGTTCATTACTTAAAAACACATAGGATATATATATTGATTTAAACTTTCACGATTATCACTCATATTTTAAAGACAAACGGGTCTTAATCGCGTAAACTTACGTTTATTTATATCCTGACGTTTCGGGCATGACGTTACACCCATGGTCGCAGGCAGACTGTTTACGCGATTAAGACCCGTTTGTCTTTAAAACATAGGATATACCTATATCAAATATACACGGTGGAATTTAATCGGTGAACAGGAACCCATTTTTCTAATTCAGTAATCGATGGCGGTCACGTTTATGTAGTACTTAAGTGGAACCAAGTTTTTTTTTAGCATAACAAATTCTTATGTTGAAATTAAACTTTAATTAAAATTTATTGTCACCCTACTAATGGTTTAGTCTGAAAAGTTTAATACCTCTTTTCAAACTATCAGCCATGCATCGCTCTTATTTTACATTGGAATAGAGTCTATCGCAAAAATTAAAGCATGTGAGTGGTTATTGCTCATTTATGTTTTAAGCTTCTATGGCTGATAGTTCGAAAAGAGGTATTAAACTTTTCAGACTAAACCATTAGTAGGGTGACAATAAATTTTAATTAAAACATAAAAAAAAAATTATGCTAAAAAAAAACTTGGTTCCACTTAAGTACTACATAAACGTGACCGCCATCGATTACTGAATTAGAAAAATAGGTTCCTGTTCACCGATTAAATTCCACCGTGTATATTGTGTTACTCTCCAGCCGTACCATATTCCGGATTAAGCTCGATTTCTAGTGGCGATATATGTACCAGTGGTTTACCTACATCAAAGGTACGTTCGTCTGATATTCGAATCATATTTTAAAACTCCTAATATTCATGAGTACGGGTGTGGTCCGGCGGCAGAGTAATACATAGCCGGCCCATATTAAATGACTCGTATCACACAAACTACGTAGGGACATGTAATTCCAATTAGGTACAGTCAAGGGCATAAATATATATACAATTTTAGACCTTATGCTTCAGACATAAGTAAAAAAGTGTATACATATTTATGCCCTTGACTGTACATGAGGTACCTACATGACGGGTACAAAAGATGAATGACGGTCAACTTTTGGGTATAGGCTCGTATTTTCAAATACTTGTGTACATACTTAAATCATGATGAAATGCCTAGATGTCATTTGTCGTCATTTTGAAAACATAATCCTGTTACTTACAGTAGAGACTTCCTTATCTTATGATGTTTACTTATTTTATTTTATAAGATATTTTTTTAATAACACTATCACAAATTATGTATTTAGGAGATCGCAACTCTGTGACCCATAAACGATTTAGAATTTTTAATATTGAATTTCGATGAATTGAGTGTATAATATCGAGTTCGGTAATCACGATAATTATTAATGAAATAAAATTTAATGTATATTGCGTACCTATATTAATTAATTTTACTTAAATCGTTTATTGGTCACAATCATGATATGTGGCTGTGCACATGAAAAAGTACCTAGTTGCGGGTATTGAGTTATGCATAGTTCCAAAATGGAGATTAAATTTGCTATCAATAAAAAAAGAATCATGACTCTAGGTTGAACCACTATATTAATATAAATTTTTGAATTTGCTACTTCCGAAATGAACAAGTTGAGAAAATTGCATTTAAAGTTTATAATGCCAAAAAACGCACTTCTACTTCGAAGTTACATAGTGAAGGGTATACTTATAATCTTTGGTAGTTCAAGAATTATGATAAAGGTTAATTGTTTAAAAATACATGTTAATTATTTAGATTTCTTAGGTTAAACATGCAAGGGCGAAAGAAATACGAAAGTGTTCATTATAGCCAATTCATAATATAATGAGATTAAAACTGTTAGTTTCTTATCGTAGTTACATATTCTAAGGCATTTTTGAATAATTGAATAAAAGAAATTCCATAATCAACAATAAATGTAATAATTACCGCACTTTTTAACAATTACAAAAAAGGTCATTTATAATATTAAAAATCAACAAAATTATGTGTATATCGATGATTTATCACATAATTTAACTATATTTAGCATAGTGTGCCACAATGGTGTCATCGAAATAACGTTAAAGCATTTTTTTTATCAATAAAGTTTAGTGACCCGGTCGAAACTTTTGTATGGAAACGTAACTAGGGTACCTTGTCACGGCATTTACTAAACTTTAGTAACTTAAATGTAAAGGCACTATTTTAGTACATTTAATGCAAAAAATATTTGTATCAAAATGTTATTTGGTACAATTATTGCAGAAAACAATATATTTTTATTTATAAAAAGTTCTGTTTTAGTCGTGTAAAACATAAAATTTTACATTTTACTAAACAGGGTACCTTGTCACGATAAGTCATTATCTTCAAGAAATAGAGTAAAACTAGGATAAAATACCCAATTATACATATACATAACCTACCTACACCTACTTTATGATCTATTAAGTTTTTAATCAATATTATAATATTAATTAGTTTAGTGACCCGGTTGAAACTTTTGTATGAAAACGTAACTAGGGTACCTTGTTACGACATTTCCTAAACCTTAGTAACTTAAATGTAAAGGCACTATTTTAGTACTTATAACGCAAAAAATATTTGTTTCAAAATGTGATTTGGTACAATTATTGCAGAAATAAATATATTTTTATTTATAAAACTGTCCGTTATTTTTGACTACTCTATAACATATATCAAAATGAATCAAATCGGAGTCGGACAGTTGGGTACCCCTCCTTGTTAGAAAGAGGCATTTGACTACCCGCGACGGAAATATTGACCAAATAATTCAAATTTTAAACGCTTTTAAGACATGGCGTGACAAGGTACCCTGAGTACTAAATTTTATGGTCGGAGAAATATACTAAAAAAACATAATTTTACTGATATTCTTGTACACACGTGTTCTTTAGGATGTAAATAACCCAATTATAGCACAAACACATTTTGGCTCTTTTTCACCCGCTTCGACAAAAACTCATGTAACTCTGTAACTAAATGCCGTGACTAGGTACCTTTCCATGTGCGCAGCCATATATGTACAACTTGAATTGCAAGTAAGAAAGAGTTGGGATATGTTAACATCATAAATCATAAGATAAGGAAGACTCTGTTTTGGGGCTTGACAATTTTTTTTACAATTTTGTTGTTTGAGAATAATTATTATTATTACACACCCAGTTTGATGAAACCGTTTAATAGGTCTCTGGGCGGGTAAAGCTTATGTTAAAGCTAAAAATAATAATATGAATAATATACCTACATCAGTCACACGTGGATAATGTTTTCGTCTAAACGAAAACCTATTGTTCATTTCAGTAGTTGAGCCAAATACGGCAACGTGTGTAGAACGTGTAGGATTTCCAAGTTTAAACTTAAAAATATCGATATTTCTAAACAATGGCTACGCCTGTTCTATGTTTAAATGGCGTAAGTTACTATTATCAACTCGAATAATAATACATCAAGAATTCTCATCTAATTTTAACTAAACTAAGAGAAATGAACTTTAACAATGAGCTCGGAAAATTCAGTTTTATCCTCATTTTACCGGTTAAATACGCGGTATTCAAATGTTTCCGTAAATGAGCTGATACGCCATTTTAGTCAATCATAATAGAGTCTTGAGCGTGCTGGGCACCACGTGACTTGAGATTAACGTGTAAGTCTTGTAACTCGTAATACTTGTTCATAAATATTTTGGCTGGTCTATTGTTGATCTAAACAATAGATTACGAAGCGTAAAGCTGGATGCTTAGCCAAGTTGCCAAGCGCTAGCGCTTGGTAGCGTGTCGTAGTTTTCCCTCTCTGTCACTCTCTCATATTAGTGCGACAAAGACAGTTAGCTGCCTTTCGCTTACGATTGAAGGTTAAGCGCTAGCGATTGGCAACTTGTCTAAGCACCCAGCTCTGGGAGTGTTATGGATCACCTTTGTTATGTATACGCGGATTTACCTTCAAATGAAAACCTAGGAACCCATCTACGTGCGTCATAATATCAAACCTATAACATACTAGGTACATTATGTTACGTAATATCGTCATTAACGGTGCAGACTTATATTTTTCTGTGGATAAAGAAGATTTCTTTTGTATGTATATGTACGTACGTAAAAAATTACACGAGTTAAATTTATTCTACTATACACATTATAATTATAATGGTTCGATTAATGTTGGCAAGTAATTATTTGAAAAACTTTGTCCGCAGTTTTATTTGCCTTTAAAAATTATTGGAATGTGTAACCCTGCCTTATTAAATACTTACCATGTGTACACCGCTTAACACTATGACTCTTTAGTCGCTAAAGAGCATTCTTTAGCTGTCGAGTATCTGTGGCTCGCTCACTCCATTTTTGATTTCCGTTCTAGCTACAACCTTGTTAACGAATATTTTAATCTTGTGTTTGTCCCATTTATACTTTTGTTCGTTTTACATGTTTTACAAAGTTTATTAATGATTATTTCTATGATTATAAAAGAATTGTATGTTAAGCTTTGTATATGAAATACATAGCTGGCTATACTGGGACTTGTCTTTCATTAACCACGATCTGCTACTTCCTGCCTCCAGCTGCAACAAAGACTGGTAAGAATCCACGGGCCCCTCTGAAGCAGTCTGATTGCTAATAGTTTATGCGCCCAGAGGAAGAAAGGATAGCAGAGCAGAATAGAAAGTACACAAGTAAGGTCACGAACATAACCTCTAAATCAGAATGCCAGAGTCAAGCACGTGCGCCGCGACTCCTTCGTCGTCTGCCTTGAGTGCGCAGATTGAACGCCTGGATGGAGCCCGCAACTATTTTAGCTGGAAGTTTTCCGTCCGCATGGCGCTCATCCACGACGGCCTGTGGGAGTTAGTCGAAAAAGGACCGACGGCGGCTGATGCCGATAGCAACGCTCGTGATCAGCGTGCGCTCGCTCGGATATGTTTATCGCTAAAACCGTCAATGTTCCAGTACGTAAGAACCGCTAAAACATCAAAAGAAGCGTGGCGGAGTCTTGCTGACGTGTTCGAAGACTCGGGCCTAGTTCGACGTGTTCTACTACTGCGGCAGTTACATCGCATAGATTATAGCAGCTTCGCATCAATGTCAGACTACATTGAGAATACAATAATGTTAGTGCAACAGTTAGCAGACATTGGTAAGACTATAGAAGACAGTGAAGTGGCTGAGATCCTACTCAGTGGGCTTTCCACTGACTATGATTCCCTTGTCTCAAACCTAGAAACAGTCAACATGACTGGCAGGCTCACAAGTGAGTTGGTGCGTGCTAGACTTCTTCAAGATGAATCCAGGAAATCGACGGATGAAGGCACTGCACTTATGACTATGAAGAAACACACGCAAGTTAAGTGTCATTTTTGCAAAAAGCTTGGTCATGTCAAGAAGAATTGCTTCAAGCGAAAGCGAGGATCAAGATTAAATGCGGACACCGCTCTCTGTGCTACTGCGATGGCTGCTATTCCCAGTGATAAACTGTGTGTGGACTCGGGTGCTTCAGTGCATATATTTAATAGCAAAGAAAATTTTATTAATTTTAGACCATGTAAAACTGAAATAATTGTAGCAAGTAAACACATTATGCAAAGTTTTGGTCAAGGAGATGTCCTTATAGATGGTAAATTAATGTTAAAAGATGTAAAATATGCACCTGATTGTCTTAATAATCTGATTTCAGTTGGTAAACTTGTTAAAAGTGGTTATGTTGTGACATTTAGTGATAATGGTTGTGTTATTAGCAAACATGGTAAACGCTTAGCAGCTGCAATTGAAATGAATGGTACTTATTGGTTAGATAGAGTTAGTGAGACTTCGTGCAATGCGGAGAGCTCAAAACCCTTACTTAGGCAAGGAGCTTTGAGTTCCATGGTTGCCGACGAGGAGCTGTGGCACTATAGATTAGCACATTTAAATAGTCAGGATTTAAATATCATTAGGGATAGGGTGCCTAACTTTTCTAAGTTTCAGCTGGCCGACAAGTGTGTGCCTTGTTTGGAGGGTAAACTGCCATCCAAACCATTCCCGAAGGCCTCTAGCACTGTGGTTGACCAGCCCCTGGCCCTCATCCACTCAGACCTGTGCGGCCCACTCCCTGTCAGCTTGGGTGGCGCGAAATATCTGCTCACTATAACGGACCACTACTCGAGGAAGTCGTTTGGATACCTTCTGAAACGAAAATCTGAGGTAAGTGACCGTTTTATAGAGTTTGTGACCATGATAGAAAGACAGCGAGGTTTACCAGTGTTATGTGTTAGAACGGATAATGGGAAGGAATTTGTTAACAAACAACTGTCTATATTTTTTAGACGCAAAGGGATTGTGCATCAAACTTCTGTACCTTATTGCCCACAACAGAATTCAGTGGCTGAACGCCTTAATAGAAATCTTATGAATAAAGTCAGATGTATGCTACAGCATTCAGGTCTGGACCGGCGTTTCTGGGGAGAGGCGGTGACGACTGCCATATATCTCAAAAACAGGTCCCCAACATCATCTTTGGATGGCCGGATTCCGGAGGAGGTGTGGACTGAGTCGAAACTGGACCTCAGTCATCTGCGCGTCTTTGGATGCATTGCGTATGCTAAGGTACAGGATGTAAAGCGAAGGAAGCTGGATGCAAAATGTAAACCTTATGTGTTTGTGGGATATTCAGAGACCTGCAAGGGTTACAGATTGGCTGACTGTGATGATCCTAAGAAGGTTATTATATCCAGAGATGTTGAATTCCTTGAAAAACAATTCCACAATTTTAAACAGAATGACAGTAATAATTTTAACTTAGAATTTTTAAATGTTTATAATTTTACTGATATTGATAATTGTGAGAGTGACATTAATATATGTAAATGTGACAGGAATGAGAGTACTGTGGCGATTCTTAATGACAGGAATGAGAGTACTGTGACAGTGTTAGATCAAGAGAATGGGAATGAAAGTACTGTGCTTGATATTAGTAGTATGAATGAAAGTAATACTAGTAACACTGAATGCATTAGTGAAATTGCCAAATTAGGGAATGATAGTACCACAAGTGAGAATGAAAACGTGAATGATAGTAACGATTTCAATTATATTCAAAAGGAACATGATTATTCTTTGTCATTTCCAGGATCGGGAGACGAGAACTACTGCACGGTGAGCGAGGATGACTCCTTCGCTGACAGGTCTGCTGATGAAGCAGACCGGTCACCAGGTGCGGGTCCTGCTCCAGGGGAAGCTGTGACGCGGGACCCAGCCCCAGCGTTGACGTCTGCAGGACGTCCTGTGCGCAGTACTCGGTCTGTTCTCCCTACAAGGTATCGTGATATGGATGTGGATCTGTCTCTAATGTCCACTAATAGTTCAGAACCTACTTCATATAAAGAGGCTATGTCTAGTCCTAACGCCACGGAGTGGCATAAAGCTATGAAACAAGAGTATGACTCTTTAATGCTAAATAATGTATGGAAGTTAGTTGACAGGCCTAAGAATACCAATATTGTCAAGTGCAAATGGGTTTTTAAAGTTAAGAATGACGCAGCAGGTAATTTCATACGTCATAAAGCTCGGTTAGTAGCAAGAGGTTTTACTCAAAAAGAAGGTATCGACTTTCATGATACTTTCAGTCCCGTTGTGCGTCACTCGACAATGAGGATATTGTTCAGCCTGGCAAATGAGTTTGATCTAAATATTGATCATGTAGACGTAACTACAGCTTTCCTTAATGGTGATTTAGATGAAGTCATCTACATGGAGCAACCGGAGGGTTTTAGTACAAACAATGAAAAGGTTTGTTTATTACAAAAGAGTATTTATGGACTCAAGCAGTCCAGCCGGGTCTGGAATGCGCGTATACACAAGGTCCTAAGTGAAAATGGTTTAACACAATGCAAAACTGAACCTTGTGTATATACAATGAAGTCACATGGGGATTTTGTAATTGTTGCTCTCTATGTTGATGACTGTTATTTGTTTTACCGCAAGGACAGTCAGTACAAAAATAAATTACTGCAAATATTAGAGTCGGAATTTGATATTAAAAATTTGGGTCCGATTCAAAGCTACCTTGGTATCCGTGTAACCAGAGATAGGAAAAATGGAACATTAACTTTGGATCAGTCTGTGTATGTTAAAAATGTTTTAAAGAGATTTAACATGATAGACTGTAAATCAGTGTCAACACCTATGGTTCCCAATAATAAATTGTTAAAAGAAAATGCAACTCTGGAGGACGAGCAATATAGGTATAGAGAGTTAATAGGAAGCTTAATGTACCTATCCGTGTGTACTCGTCCCGATATTGCATTTACCTGTAGCCAATTAAGTCAGTTTAATAACTGCTTTGGAAAAACACATTGGTTAGCTGCTAAACGTTTGCTTAGGTATCTAGCAGGTACAATTAATTACGGTTTACATTATGTAAAATGTAAGGAATTGATTTTAAATGCATATGCCGACGCTGATTGGGCTAATAGTTGTTATGATAGGAAATCATATACAGGGTTTGTAATTAAATTAGGATCTAATGTGATCAACTGGGAATCCAGAAAGCAACAATCAGTCTCACTTAGTTCAACTGAAAGTGAATATTTATCAATAGGTGATGTTTCCAGGGATCTATGTTTCATAAAGCAACTTTTAACGGAATTAATACCTCATGTAAAAGTGAACATCATTGTGTATAATGATAATCAAAGTGCTCACAAAATTATAGCAAGTAATGATATTAGTCACAAAAGAACAAAACACATTGATGTTCGCCATCACTTCATTAAAGATTTAGTGCAGAAAAATTTCATGACTGTCAAATATCTGTGTACCGAAGACATGATTGCAGATGTATTAACAAAGTGTTTAAATTCAAAGCAACACTGTAAGTTAAGGCATGATTTATGTGTTAGGCCTTGTTAGACTTTTAAATATGGCATCTTGGATACTAACTGTAATATTTTAAGTAGCATGTTATAAATGTTATGTAAGACATAGTCTACCTAAGGCTGTTATGAGTATGTAAAGTCAACAGTGTGAAGCTGAATAATTGTTGTGTAGAGTCAACAATGTAGAGTCAAATCATTGTTATATAGAGTCAACAATGTAGAGCTGAATAATTGTTTATGTAGAGCTTTGTTATATTTTTATGTAAGTCTTTTAAAGTCAAGGGGAAGTATTGGAATGTGTAACCCTGCCTTATTAAATACTTACCATGTGTACACCGCTTAACACTATGACTCTTTAGTCGCTAAAGAGCATTCTTTAGCTGTCGAGTATCTGTGGCTCGCTCACTCCATTTTTGATTTCCGTTCTAGCTACAACCTTGTTAACGAATATTTTAATCTTGTGTTTGTCCCATTTATACTTTTGTTCGTTTTACATGTTTTACAAAGTTTATTAATGATTATTTCTATGATTATAAAAGAATTGTATGTTAAGCTTTGTATATGAAATACATAGCTGGCTATACTGGGACTTGTCTTTCATTAACCACGATCTGCTACTTCCTGCCTCCAGCTGCAACAAAGACTGGTAAGAATCCACGGGCCCCTCTGAAGCAGTCTGATTGCTAATAAAAATAACATAAAGTTTTATTATTATGCAGTCGACGATTGATTTGAGGAGACCCTTAGCCGCTCGCAAAATCTAAAAATATTCCATACACCTAATTTTCCGGTGTTTATTTCCATTTGAAAACTTCAGAGTTATTAACCCGGCGAGAGTGTGGTTAAAAAAAGTTAAACAAAAATAAACTGAAAATACATATATTGACATAAGTCAAACGCAGGGATATGAATATGAGACACCCTGCCACACTCCCGCCGGGTTAAAAAAAATTCAGCTTTCACTTAAAAAAAAAATCTTATTGAAAGCCTCATCCATTTTTAAGTCACTTGTAAATACAAATATCTACTGCGCATGCGTCATTGCATGTCATTGATTCAGATGTCACGCTTTCGAGAATAAAATTTAGTTAGTGCAATATTGCTGATAACAGATTTGTAGGTGTAAATTCGTAATTATCATATCACAAAATGAGAAAACAAGTTGGATTTTACATAGAGTACCATCATACAACGTACAATCATTTTAAAGATGACATGTAGACACAGCACTATGTAATCAAGCAAGGCGAGAGCTTGAAGATGACAGTAAGTTTTTTTTTACAATACATCTACAGTGTGTTACCTCATGGTTAGGCTTTTACGAAAATGGGTAATAATACACATTACAGGTAATTGTTTTCAACTATTAAGAGTTGACAAATATTTAAATTAACTGTACAATTAATTTTATTTCCTTCGAACGATCAATGTAACGCGTGTGCTGCTTAGTTGTCAAATGCTGCGAGTGGCTGAGGGCTGTCATTGTCAAGCGCTAATTAACGATTAATTTTGAAGTACATTGCTTCTAACTGAACTTTTCTTAGAAAATTAAATACGTTTAAAATTAGAATTTCTAATCAAAACATGCACGGTTTGGCTAAAAATCTGCATCTTAATCCTCGGTTTCAAAAAACGCCTGCATCATGTTAACACACTGCATAAGGTGGCCAAAAAATAAGCCAATGAGATCCAAAGGCTTGTTAAAATTTGGAAATTATTCAAAATAGTACTAGGACTAGTAGGTCTAATCTATTTTTAATAAAACCCCAGTGAGATTATTTTTGCCTACCCAGGAAATACAACCCTTGTTGTGTGTTGCAGCCAAAATTAGGCTTCTGGTGCCGTTAAAATTTAATGTCATAGACGAAAGTAGGTATATTATGGCTCAGATATGCCCACATCATTCGCTAACTGTAGGCTAATCCAAGGGATGCAACAATATGACTCTACGTATCAGACTCATAACGTCATAACAGTATCTTGGCATAATAGTAGGTAAGCCAAGTGACGTAGCTACTCTAGGTATTACCATTACCACCTTTGGTTAGATAAAATAATAATCAATGCAAGTTACGGAGTAACAATTTTATTGTTGTAAACTTATTTATTTAGGTAACTGGTTGTTGTTGAAAGAAAATATTTGACCGCCTTTACGAACTTATACCTATTAACTTATCAATTCATGCAATCTTCAGAGATAACTAAGATAATGTCAGATCAGCTGTTATATGTTGATAAACATTCTCATTCTTCAATCCACTCTTCAACCCATTGCATAAACGGACGCCACACATCTGGGTTTATAATTAGGTACGTCAAACAGATAGCTCCAGATAAGATTTAAAAATAACGAATAAATAGAGAGTTTAGTGAAAGGTTTCAGCATGATCGCAGTGTTTTATGTAGGTACTTATATCACACTTCCAGTTCTAATAATAAAATGTGTTTATCGAGTACGGAAATAGCCCAGTGTTTTGTGGTGAATTAGTCCGCTCTGCGGGAGTCTATTTTAGTTGGTGCTTACACAGAAGGTGCAGTCTTCATATTTGTGTTGCAATTGTGTAAACGTTTTAGTGTGTTGTTTGAATGGACGCTGATTAGAAGAATTTTAGTACGTAGGTACACTCTAGATATTTTTAAGTTACCAAATCTAAGTTTGATTTAAAATAAAACTGTGTTGTTTATTTTTGCGGAGCAGAATGCTTAAACGTAACCTAAAAGGCGGTATACTTATCTAAGATCTGAATTAGAGGCGTGCGAAGGGATAAAACAATTTTTAGCTGGTGCGGTGTCTCATCAGATTTTTTTTATGTACTTACCTGTTTATAAGGTCATCGTTTTTTATAATGTCACAATTATTTCACAAACTAAAAGACACACGACAAACGAGCTGATTTATTCTCGATAATGAAAAATAATGGCCCCTAAATTTTTTTTGCATTAAGCCACATTCTCTGTCCCGTAACGGAAACGTACATTTTGTATGAAAATGTTGGGACTTCTTTTCATTCTCCAAATTGAAACAGCTTGTGGTTCTGATTTGAATGACTCCAAGCAAGCTTTTCGAGTTTTTTTTAAAATCTGATATCCAGTGAATAGGCATGTGCGGCATGTGCCTCACTGGATATCAGATTTTAAAAAAACTTGCATTAAATGCATGATGCATTTCGAAAATTAGTATCACTAACCTGATGATAATTACTAATGTGAACAAATAATTACCTTTTTTAAGTTTCCTCGTTATAGTGAGAGGAAAAGTTTTGTGGTACACACGGGTGCGAATGTATTTTACTTCTCGTATGTTAAAACACTCGCTACGCTCAGTATTCTATTTTATGACCATAATTTGTCCTTATTGAGCTAACTCTAAAAGTAATACAAGCAACTACCTATTTAAACGTATAATTCCAGGTCCCTGACCTCCCGCAGTCCGCGCAATGTATTCAACCGTAATAGGTGCCCTGCTGACGATGGCGTATTTCTTGCACTGCGAAGGTGCAGCGCCGACGCCGACGCACGCGGAGGTCAACGACCGGTCCATCATTGGCGTGCTTTCCCAGGAGCAACATTACAAGTTCTGGGGCAAGTACCCTGAGAACTACACGAGCTACATCGCGGCGTCTTATGTTAAAGCTTTGGAGGCGTCGGGAGCAAGAGTTGTGCCGATCATGTGCGTATAAAATATACTTGTATTTTATTTATTGCCATTGAGGCCCACTTGCATAATCCAGGAGGCCTAGCACAGGATTAGTGCGACAATATGTCGCCGCGAGATAGAATATCCATCCCTCTTTTATTCATATAGTTAGTAAAAGATGGAAAATCTATCTCGCGGCGGCATACAGACATATCAATCATGTGCTAAACATGCAGGGCTAGGCAACTATCCCGATGATAATCCGTTAAAAGCGCCAAAAGGGGCTTATTGTTATGCTTAACCCTATACCTACTCGTGTAACAAGTGGGTCTAAGCCATCATATTTCCTCATAATGTAATGCAGTCCAAGACTGAGTTGCCTTACGTTTTTATTGATTAAGATTATAATTTAACGCCAACTTTATATTCTTTCAGGATCGGAAAAAATCGGTCTTATTATGAAGACATGTTAAGAAAATTGAACGGGTAAGTTGTAGATAATCAATTTAATTACATTATACAGGGTGTAAGTCTAATACGGGCGAAGCTCTTAACGGGTGTTAGTTTACGACATAATAAGTACATTCAAATAACTTTTATTTAAAATTTGAGCAACAAAATTTTCCATACAAAATAATTCGGCGCGCAATGTAGAGCAACATACGCGAGTTAAAGACTCGATGACAGCTAATTTCAAAAGCAGATGACATAATTGCCATATCAACAATAACAAATGTTCGTACCTACATTGCTGCTCCGATAATCTTAAAAAAAATCTGTGGGGTCATAATTGAGAGTAACTTTAAAAAAAACCTTGTAATCCATGATTACACTAATGAATCCCATGCCTGGTTTAATTGATCGCCCGTATTAGACTTACACACTGTATGATACGCCAGCACGCCACTATTGATAAATCGATTAATGTACAAATATGTATAACTAAGTTATCGTACCGAAAAAATTAAGATTTCGATCACAGAAAGTTTGGAAAAACTGAGACCTGTAAATAAAATAACCAAATATGTATCGTGGAATTTGATAGCTGAAATAAATAGTGTCACATAATTTGAGCCTCCTCACGTCTCGTGGGTTCACATTCATGAACCGTCTTTCAAATATGAAATCGTCGGTTGACAACCAAATCTCATAAATACCTACTTGAAATAGAGATCGTATCTAAGTTCTAATTCAATACTGAGATAAGAGGTTGCGAAGAGTAGTGACAGTTTTCATAGTGAGTTTTGGTTCTCAGCCGACGAAATGCCCTTTTAAATGTTGAACCGCAGTTAAGCTATGAGTACCTAAAATTGTTTTTTAAAATCTTTACAGAAGCATAGCGATACATTAATGATTAATTAATATATAGGTGAATAGGGTAAAAAATAGTACATTACGACACAAGTGTGAAACGCATGAAATTCGAAACGAGTGGCGATGTTTTAAAACAAGACCGATAGGGAGTGTTTTAAATCGACACGAGTTACGAATTTCGTTTTTGCACGTGTCTCGTACGACGTTTTTTTAGTACAGATGGCCCTTCGAAGTTTTGAACCTGACGTAAAATGACACACTTCTCGCACTAGAGCCTAAAAAAGGCACCATCTGTACTAAAAAACTATTTTTAATGCCAGCACCAGGATAAATGAAAAAAATGTAAACAAATATGGCTGACTTTCAATTGCATTTATTGTTAATATAATTAAACGATTAAACTCACGTGTATTTAGTAACTACGCGCGAAATGTTTCGGAGAGCCTACGAGTAGGTCTCCATTACCAAGTACAGTACAATACGCGCCGCGCTCGTGAGTCGCGAAGTGTGAGTGAACGCGGGCTCAGTGCTTGATAATGGAGACCAAGGCTCTTCGAAACATGTCGCGCGTAGTGAGTGAAATACACGTCAGTTTAACCGTTTAATTATATTTATAGCTATTATGTCTCACGAAAGTTTAAATTCAGAATTTATCGTCTTAGCCACTTATTGTGAAACACGTTCGCAGATTTATTTTAGATGAATACTAAAAAATATTGACATTTTTAAATAAAAATGTATTTGAACTGAAAGTTGAAGGTTTTAAAGTTGGTGATATAATCAACTTTGTGTCCTGAAACTCCGTGATTACTGATTAGGTATGAAATAATGTAATTTATTAGCACTAACTCCACACTGTTTATTATCACCAGAGATCGGATTTTTGTGCGACATCTCATACTAAAATGAGATGTCGCACAAAAATCCGATCTAGATCAAAATGACGTAAGTCACTAAGAATGTCGCAAATCCATCCGATATCTGCTTATCACATTGAGCACCGGGGAACTCCCGAGGGGAGTTCTCTGTGAGAGGTCGATTTTCGCTACAAAGCGGCAAAATCATGGGATCGGCTACGAATGTAGCGTGTAGCACTCGTTGGCAATGAAAGTGTTATTATTTAATTTCAGTGTCCTTTTTCCCGGCGGAGCAACGTACTTCAACCAATCGGATGGTTTTGCGGACGCTGGTCAGCACATTTATGAACTGGCCATCGAAATCAATGACGCTGGAGACTATTTCCCTATCTTCGGCACCTGTCTTGGCTTCGAGCTGATCATCATCCTAGCTTCAGGCCGTGGGCCTAAAGAGAACAGGGTTACTTGCCAGTCTTTTGACAATAGACCTCTTCATTTTTCTAGTGGTGGGTAAATACAGTGTACTTATCAAATTTGTGCGTATCTGTTTAATTTAGTGCAAGTTCCATTGAATTAGAATGCTAATTTATATATTTAATTATGAACTCGACTGTAAAGGAACTGCCGAATGGCCGAACTTTTTTTACATTTATTTCATCAAATAAATGTAAAAAAAAGTTTCCTCTTCTTTTCCGTAAATTCTATTCTACTGAATGTGTCCTTACAAATGACCACTATCTCTGTTATACTCTGTATGTGAATGGTTTGCTGACCAAGGTATCATTTTCTTATTGGTTTTAATAATTACCTTATGTTTAATAATCGCCGAGTCGAATTTTTGCTAACCTCCGCCAAGAGAAGACTTATTTGTTTGCAACATATTTATTTATAACCTAACACATATTTCATTTTTCAATAGGTTTCCGCAATAGTAAAATGTACAAGAACGCTGAAAATGATGTCATCAACATACTATCCAGCGAAGATATCACAGCTAACCATCATCAGTTTTGCATCGTCGATGAGGTATTAGTCTTCATGAAATTCCCACATTATGTACTTCTATCCTACTTATGCAAATTTACGATAAGCGCATTTGGGCTCGTCCCGTGCCCTCAGATCTTATCGTTATTAATGATTTCCAAAATAACCTTGAACGCATCTTGCCATCAATTTATGGGGCTCTTCATCTTCGGGTTTCCCGATATTTGCTGAGGTTCGCTTGGATACTTAATGCGAGGATTTGATTTGGCACTAGTTTTCAGCAACTTATGAGACTGCTACCTACTGCTAAATAGAAGCACTAGCCTAATTCTCGTACTATCGTACTGTAATTTTATTATTTTTAAGGTTACCAGCACAGCGTACATAGCCAAGTTGCCAATCGCTGACGCTCAGTGTCGTACCATCTTAGTTTTCTCTCTCTGTCTTTCTTTCTTATTAGAGCGACAATTGCCATTCGTTCACGATTCACAATAGAGCGTTAGCAATTGGCATCTTTGCCGCGCATGAGGTGAAGCGGGGACCGTAGGGTAGTAAAACGGCAGGTCTAGCCATGATGCCATTCTGCAATCGTATATGAAAAGCGATAATTAATAAATGTATGAGGATGACAGATTTTAACGAAAAGTCACGTGACCATTTTCATACATTAATATGGTCACGTGACTTATCGCTTATCGTATACGATTGCAGATTGGCATCTTGGCTAAGTCCTGTAATTTCGGTTGACCGTGTCTCCGCTTCCTCGAGTCGCCTAGCGAGCCACCAGGATGCTTAGCCAAGTAGCCAATCGCTAGCGCTTAGTAGCGTATCGTAGTTTTCCCTCTCTGTCACTCTTACATATTAGTGCGACAAAGACAGTTAGCTCCCTTTCGCTTACGATTCACGACTAAGCGCTAGCGATTGGCAACTTGTCTAAGCACCCAGGATCTGAGATACACTCTCATGTGTGTGTTTTGCTTATCCGTTTAAATGATTAGTACTTTAGTTCAGTACTATTGCGGCTTCCAATGTAGTAGGTACAAAGTTACCAACTATCGTAGCCCGGTCTAAATGGGTCCTGGATTTTCCCCAGGTAACCCACCGCTCCGATCGCTTTAACGCTTCCTGTAGCAGAAAGCTTAAGTCAGGTTAAAAACCCTCGTGGAACTATGATTAGGTTATTATTTGAAGCATCTGTTTTCTTTCTTTACATACCTCAAATCTGAATAATTGTGATTTCAGAACCTGAAGTCCCACAACTTGACAAAAGACTGGCTCGTAACGGCACACAGCGACGACTCACATGGCTTGGAGTTTATAGCCAGCGTGGAGCATACTCGGTAATTTACAATAGAGAATGAGAATACGAACAAGTACTCCATTTCAAATACTATAGCCATCAGGCCACGTAAAAGTTTTAAGTGGCATCGGTGGTATTTGAAATGGAGTATACCCCGAGTCCGCTTACCCAGCGTGGCGATTATGGGCATTTACCTCCTAATGCGTCTATACGCATAGTTAATAGGAGAGGCCTACGTCCAGCAGTGGACTATCATAGGCTGATGATGATGATGATGATGATGATACCCCGAGTTGGAAAGTAATGGATACTTTAGCTTTTACTCGATACGTAATGCATTTTATCGCGCTCGCACCGACATATTGAAGTAAGCGCGATAGCCTGTTTTACGCATCGAAAAAAACCTGACGATGTAGTTCAGGAAATATTATTTCATCGACTGTTATCTTACTTACGACCTTTTGTTTTGCGTTAACACTTACTAGACAATCAGCAGTCGAGCACTTTTCTATTGTTAATGATGCAAAACAAATAATATTTCCCGAACTTTACCGAAACTTGCAAAGTCATGGTACGGCTACAGATACATACTATTACATGTTATTTCTAGGTTCATAATTAGACCCCGGTATCGGAGGTGCAAAATGATAGCTGTCAAGTTCTTACTTAGGGATAGGTAAACACATTTTGTGATGTCGATATCGATACTCGATTTTTTGTACATTTTTTTAATGTACAGTGGCGTACAGAATTGCATGGACAATTAACATTTAATATATATAAATCATTACTATTACAATACAAATCTCTGGTTGCTATTACATTTATTATGTTTCGAGTTGCACAATATTGAATAAAATCTTCTGAGATATTAAATACAGGTGTAGTGAGAAATTACTTGCCTTCGGAAACGTTCGTAAACACATGCTGTTTCAGGCAGTGTCATCGAGTCTGACTGAAGTAGCATGACAGCTATTACTGTCAGTCTCAGTGAGATAGACTGAAACAGCATGACGTTGACGAACGTTTCCGAAGGCAAGTCATTTCTCACTACATCTGTACTTATAATAAATTATTTATGTCAATAGGTAGTCAAAGTCATCTTCAGTGATCGGTTTTTTGGATTCACCCTCGCGGGATTTCGCGTATAAAAAATTACGGGTGTGGCTATAAAAAAAATTAATACTATTATATTACATTATGAACAATAACATGGCAAATTGCATGGAAATACGTGTAAATAATTAAAGTTTATTTTTCAAGTTACTAATAGGAGACCCGCCGGGTGAATCCAAAAAACCGATCACTGGTCATCATACAACGATGTTTTTGATTATTTAGCCGTGTTTACGAGTCTATTCGCCTAATATATTTTATACAATAGAAAGTGGAGTCACTTCTTGCTGAACACCCTGAACTTAAAAAATGAATGAAAAACATTTAATATACAATTTGCAGAATACACATCATTTCCAGATGTTGGAATATAAAAAAGCACATGGGGTTGAATTTCCATCAAGAGAAAATCAACAACGTATGTTCTAATAATATTGATTATTTAATAAAGGATATTCCATTCCAATATTTGTAATCTTGCATATGAAAACACTCATAAAAAAAATCCAATTAAACTGTAACCGAGATCTACTTAAGTTTTTCGTCAGTTGTAACATACTTTGTACCAAATTCGAAAACCCAAACTTCAGAAGGTTCACCGACAATTGCCTTAATAAAAAATATGGCAATGTTACATAACATTAAATAATATATTATGTTTAATACATGTTGATTTTGTAATTATATAGTCCTAGTTTATATCGTAAATATATGCGTTTAATTAAAGTCTTAGCTTATTATTATGGTAAAGAAAAATTATCGATATGTAACTTTAATTATCGACATCACAAATATTTTTACCCCATCCCCAAGAACTTGACAGCTACCATTTTGCACCTCCGATACCGGGGTCTATTCATAATAAATACAGTGTGTTACCATGACCCGGGCTTTAACGAAAATGGGTAATAATACGCATTACTAGCAATCGTTTTCAATTATTAACATTTGGGAAATAATTAAATTGACCGTACAGTTAATTTTATTTCCTCCGAAAATGTAACGCGTGTACTGCTTAGTTGTCAAACGTTATGAGTGGCTGCGATCTGTCATTGTCAAGTGCAAATTAACGATTCATTTTGAAGTACATTACTTCTCAATTAACTTTTCTTAGAAAGTTAATTACTTTTAAAATTAGCATTTTGAATCGAATAATGTTCACGGTCTGGCTAAAAATCTGCATCGCATTCCTCGGTTTCAATAAAAGCCAGTCTCTTGTTAACACACTGTATAACACGCCTAATGTTACCTTAGTCTGGCAAAACAATTTGGCAGTAGAAACGGCGCAAAATTATGTATGTATATGGAAGGAGAACGCGTCAAGCACACAATTTTATAATGTTCTGCTTTTTCTACTAACAAGATGATGATAGAGTAACGATAAAAAAAAATTTCTTCTTTTCTAACAAAGGTTAAATTAATACCGAAACAAAGAAAAAAAAAACAAATTGGCTAATGAAGGTTTAGTTGCCGATTCTGTATAAAAGTAATTTATTTTATTTTATTTCTGTCACTTTGCTGCTATGCATTATTGTAAACAATAAATTATAAATAGTTTAATACACTATTACGATACTGTATTTTGTTCATCTAACCGAACAGCAGGCGTAAATGAATGCTTAGATATCAATAAATTCTTATAATTCTCCTAACTTAGTAAGCCAATAAGTACCTATCTATTATTGTCCCTTTCCGTTTTATATACATAATGATCTTATCATTATGTATATAAAACGGAAAACCGATAAGTATTGTTTCTCCCGAAAGGGAGAAACAATACTTATCGGTTTGTGAAGTTAGGACACGTGTATGAATAAGAGAGTAAAGTATACTTGTTAAATTGTTTACAGATACCCATTTTATGGCGTCCAGTTTCACCCTGAAAAAATCTTCGAATGGAAGCACTCCAAGAGTTACCCCCATACATACAACGCCGTCAAAGCGAACCGGTACTTCATGGACTTTTTTGTAAACGAGTGCAGAAAGAACCATCATTCGTTTGCTGATGAAGAAGAAGAGAATAAGTGCCTTATTTATAACTATCAACCACATTTTACGGGTGCTGAAGGAAGTGCGTATGAACAGTGTTATTTCTTCGAGCCTAGGAATGTTGGAAATAGTAAAGAAAATTATACTTTTGTTACTAGCTAATGTTTTATTAAGCTAAAAGATATAATTACTAGTGTGCTCAATGACTACCTAATTTGTGTAGGCAAGTATTGTAATTAAAATAAATATTTATTTTTAATGACAAGTTTTATTGCTCTACATGAGCACATTTTAAACTCTTTCGCCGCCAATAACTTGATATGAAGTCAGAACATTTCGTGCCCTACACGCCAACGATTTGATATCAACTGGCAAAATTCAAAATAAGTATGTACCTATTATTGTCCGTTGCTTACGCGCAATTTCTTGCTTGGCGTTAGTGGCAACCTATTTATTTTTGATGTGGCGGCGAAAAGGTTCTTAATTAAGACTCAACCTTCTCCTGTTCCAAATTTATTTCATTCATCATCATCAAGGATCGGACAAGAGCCCATTAATATAAAAACATAACCCTATTCCGTACAGTAGAGACTTCCTTGTCTTATCATGTTAACATATTTTGTTTTATATCATAGTGTGTACTAGTAAGAAAAAGTAGGGATCTCCTTTAGTGTTAGTGTTTTTAAAAAAATCTTATAGTTGATTGTCGACATAACCGTTACTGGCATTAGTCGTTAGCCGTTTGGTACAGTCGCCATTCAGATAGATATATCGGAGCTGCCACGACGCTACTCAAACACCGTTACAATAGATACATTAGATACGTACTCAGATATATTTAAATATTTATCAAATGGGTTACTCACGTAATTTAAGTCTATAATTGCTAGACATGTTTCGATCCATTTAGAGGATCCTCATCATGGAGTAGGTACCTGCGACCAAAACCCGACGTGTACTGCGGGCTTGCGCTCTGCTAGAGCGGGTGCTGCGGGGGCCGCGGGCAGCGCTGGCGGGGGCGGCGAAGGAGAAAAACTACCCTCATTGTCACTTTTGTCGAAAAGTGGCAATGAGGTGAGTGAGAGTAACCCGTTTGATAAATATTTAAATATGTTTGAGTCTCACGTTAGCTATAATTCTAAAGCGTGCTCAGATATTTGCGAATATCCTGGCCGCTCCGATGTCTGATGGTGACTATACAAACATGTATGTTTTTTTTTCATTAGGACGTCTATGTCGTCTCTGGTGCTACTATTAAATAGTTATATACATTATTATAGGTTGGTACTTACGCACCGTGTCCAATAAATCCGAATACAGAACAAACATCGAATGAAACAAATTGATGAAAAGTTACTACTGTTATTATTTTGTTTTATGAATGAGCTAATGAAACTATGAACTAATAAAACAAATAATATATTCATAATTTTTTTTTGGTATAACTCCAGCTATAACTTTTTTACCAGTCTGAAACGCGTTTCAAATGGATCTTACGCGGCACGCACCATTATCTTCACACCTACCCCCAAATACCCCTGGTAACCTTTTTGAAATGATCTAGGTTGATGATTTAATGAAAATGTAGTCTTTAAAGCATGTATTACCATTAAAAATATTCTAATACGCCTATACCTTGAGGATTCATGAAATTAGTCTGAAACCATGCTGGAACGCCATTTGCCGTATATGCTGGAGCTGTTGGAAAATTCGGTTTCATAAAAAAAAACTATAACTTTATTGCTTTTATCTAAAAGTACTGAAGGTAGTTTAACTCGCTTACATACTGCATCATACGCCATGGCCGATTTTTTACTCATGATCATCATTACTCCGAAAATTTTTTCTCATACTTTTTTTCTTACTAAAAATTATACTTCTACCTACAATGTTCATAACGATTTTTATTTCGAAATTTTATCCTCCTAAAGTCTTCAAGTAGATTAATCTAGACTCATAAAGTTACTTGAAATAAATTGTTTATTTATTAACATTTTCCCGATAGGTTCACTCTGTTGTGGTATAATTCTTTTATGAATAACATAAACTTTGTAGTCATAATGGGTTTTGTGCAGAAACTGTTGTGGCATACTCAACTTTAGCATATTTCTTTGTGGCAGATTTCGAGTTGTTCGAATATTATTCGAGCATAATTTCGATGCTCCTATTTATGATGAGGCATAATCTGGATGTGCATAAAAAGTATCGGCATAGTTTGTTTTAGCATAACAGAGAAGGAATAATTACAACCTCTCAATATAATCGAGGTAGTAGTAATATTCTGTACGTTACTTACTGTGTTACTGAGCTGAGTACTTTCTAGGTTGCTAAAAAAAAATAAACTCGAAGACTAAGGCGGGAGCTGCTCCCGCCTTAGTCTTCTAACCTAACCTATCCGAGTCGGATCTGCCCCGGAAGGTTTTGTTCACTCGCTTCGCTCGCTCACTGCAGAAATTTTCACCCTCACAGCAAATTCTGCCTGACGAAAAAGGAAAGTTTCGAACATGTGGCTACATGCCCAAAAAAATATGCAAATCTAATTTCTGTCTTATAACACTCGGCGTAATTAATGATATGCCAAGATAGTTTCGGACAAAATAATATTCGAAATATTGTTATTTAAGCCAAGTTATGTTTCTGTCTCATTAGTTGATGCCAAAATAGATTATCCAAGTCGGTTATGTCCTAAGCGTTTCGGACAAAAAAGTTTAGAGGGAACCCGTTTTGTACAGTACCTACTCTGCCACAACCTGTTTTGTGCAGGTAGCTAGTTTACAGTAATAGTACGATTTATATTTAATTAAACAAAGTAATTCATACATAAAACCAGTACAGATAAAAATAAATACCTATAACATTAGAATATATAACATAAAATAAGTATAGGAAAAAATTATATAAAAAAGTTAGTACTAAAAATATGTATGAAAAACAATATTATGAACATAAATAATTCTATGTGATGATAATTATGAACAAAGATTATTCTAAATACCGATCATTGTGAAGTTAAATTGTATAAGAAAAATTTTCGGAGTTCCAATAATCAAAGTTGCTATTTTATAAATACTTTGGCGCACCCGTGTTCTATCCCATGCAGATTCTCGTAATAAATAAATAAATAAATAAATATCTTGGGACATCTTACACAAATCGACCTAGTCCCACGGTAAGCTCAATTAAGGCTTGTGATGTGGGTACCAGGCGATGATATATATAATAGATAGATACATAGATACTTAAATACATAGACAGCCATGACCAAGGAACAAATATTTGTGATAAATAAATACACAAATAATGCCCTCGCCGGGATTCGAACCCGGAACCTCCAGCTTCGTAGGCAGGGTCACTACCAACTAGGCTACGGAGGCTGACAAATAACGTAATAAATATTAACTCGTCACCTGCGTGCCGAGCAAGTATTTTGTTGGCACTTTATACTCTTTTTTTGACACTGCGGGGATGACACATCCATTGTGGTTGTATTTTATTAAGATTAATATACTTTTTATTTTACATTAGTATTTGATAACCTGTGATTCCTGTACTTTAAGAAACTGAGGTAAAATATTTGTATTCGAACTTATTGGACACGGTGTATACTAGTACAAAAAGTATGACCTGTTACCGACGACATAAATTTAAAAAAAACCTGCCGAACAATAATACAGACGAATTCGACAGATGTGGCATAAGGTACAGTCGACGTCAAATATATAATTACGGTTTAAGTATCAAAAATATCTTTACACGACTTTATTGCTATATCTATAGTATAAAGCATAGTATATATCTCTATGGTATATTTATTCATAATGAGACTATCCGCAGCAGAACCAAAGTAACCGAAATAGCTCTCCGAATCGCTAAACTGAAGTGGCAGTGGGCGGGGCACATTGCGCGTAGAGCCGATGGCCGTTCGGGCGGGAAGGTTCTTGAGTGGCGGCCACGTACCGGAAGGCGTAGCGTGGGTAGGACCCCCACAAGGTGACCGATGACCTGGTGAAGGTCGCAGGAGTCCGCTGGATGCGGGTGGCGCAGGACCGGTCATTGTGGCAATCTTTGGTGGAGGCTTATGTTCAGCAGTGGACGTCTTTCGGCTGATATGATGATGATGATGATGACTTTATTGCTTGAACGTTAAGGTCGTGTAAATGTATGTATTTTTGGTACCTAAACCGTAATTTTATCTTTGACGTCGACTGTACAATAGTTATTTGTTTTGTTATACTAGGGTGCAAAGTTGTATTTTACCCGCGAGTATGAAATTGAAACACGAGCAAGCGAAAGGATTCTATAGTTGAACTACGAGCGAAGCGAGTGGTTCTAAAATAGAATCCTGAGCGCAGCGAGTGTTTTAACATACGAGAAGTAAAATACATTTGCACCCGTGTGTAACACAAAACTTTTCCCCTCACTATAGCGAGGAAACTCAAAAAAGGTAATTATTTGTTCTCATTACAATCATCATCGGGTTAGTGATGATAATTTTCCAAATGCATCATGTACTTAATGCAAGATTTTGTCGCAGTAAACTTAGGGCGAAAAAGTAAACGCAGAACGATTTTAACACATTCCTGTAGTTTGCACACCAACGCCAATGCATTATTAAATCATTCTCATTCATTATTTTTACAAAATTATAACAGAACACCCTGAAAGTTGTTTAGTTTACTATTTTTATGCGTGTTCGAGTCGGTAAATAAAGATTATAACCTATAATATTCTTTGACAATGTTGACGTTGACATTTTCTGCGTTTTGTGATTGCATCTAGTCATCTTATCATCATTCACTAAAACAATTGTTACTTATGGAATTTTAGGATTTATATGTTAAAATCATCATATTATATAAAGGTTTGTATTTTACACTAAATTCTCAAACAAATTATTTAATTATCATTAATATGGAACGATTTCCATGAGCATTTTACGTTTTTTTATTCCAAAACCAAGGTCATTACTTTGCCACACAAGTGAATAATATGCGTTTTTACACGTTCGTATTAAAGGATAAACGAGCACTTTACGAGCTAGTGAGGGGAAAAATACATTGAAGTACTTAATGTACGAGTATGTAAATACTCGTACTAGTATGTACCTTTGTATGATGCTATGCGAAAGCAAGTGTCATGTCTTGATTCAAATACACTTTTTTAATTATCTTTGTTTGTGATAATTGTAAATACATTTTCTCGTCCTTGCGCAATGTCAATACAAACTGTTTCGACGTTACGCGTATATGTATATTGCCATATGCACCTAAGCCATCAGGGCCCAAAGTTAGGCTATACCGCAAAAATAAGACTCGTGATAAAATACTTCGTTATTATTGGCAATAGGTACTAAAATATCCATTATACAATGTTACCAAACATATAAGCAATATTTACTGAACAGTTGTTCAGTAAATATTGCTTATGTGTTTGGTTCCTTGAACACTAGGTTATTAATATACAGTGTACCTAAAGCTAAAGATTTGAACTGGAACAAGTTCATGAGTCTAACACCCACTTTAGTTCAACTCATAACTTTATGCAGTTATTTATGCGCTGATGTAATTCATAATTACGAGTATGTTATTGGGTTGTACCTTACATGTATAATTATGTATCGTGCACCAGTGGAAAATGAATAAAATGTATCATGGAACACGTTCGTCGATTTATTTTTACGTTAATACTAATAATTACCTATATCGATAATTTTAACTAAAAATGTATGTGAACTCAAGGTTTACAGTTTTAAGTTGGTGACAAAACAAAGATTGTGTTCTGAAATTGTGTGATTATGATAATATCCTAGTTTTTAGGTTTCTTTAAATTTTTTATATTTTGACGATATAGGTACCTACCTAATCATGCGCATCATAATTAATGTAAAGTAGTATTATACTTAGGGCTGATTTTTCAATCGCCAGATAAACTTATCCGTTAGTTAAAATTATAACTATCCTTTTCTAAAGTCATCAGTCAAAACAGGATAGAGCTAGCGTTTATCTGACAGATACTGTTAACTGGCAATTGAAAAATCAGTCCTTAGTCTTGTAAAGAACGACGTTTGACGCTTTTATTGAAAATTAACAAAAAACAAAACAACAAATATTTGTAATAAATTTTGGATTAGTTCCGAGGAAAAGCGTTTCTATAGGGTTGGTCTTCGACCTCTACGTAAGTAGGTACGGAGTAGGGCACGTAAATATTGGATGTTGTCTGTCTCAAGGCAAATGACAACGGTTGTTATTTTCATCGCTTGGTGATCGGTGACGAGCTAACGCAACTAGGTTGGAGTTGGGACTATTGGGAAAGGCACCAATCATGGAACTACCAGTTTATTTTGAGAAAGGTGACAATACAGGCGGACTATCAGTTTATGGATAATTGAAATAAAGTTATTTCATTACATTCATTATAATAATATAGTCTGATGTTTATAAAACGGTCCTATATGTAGATAAAAATCGGGTAGTTAGATATAGGAATTAAACTTATCCTACATATATTTATAATGGTTCTTTGATTACTATGCCGTATTGGTTGTTAGACGCCAACTAAACGGCGCGAAAAGACAATCTGCAGAGGCAATAATCACCAAATAACAAAAAAAAACAAAAACCCAACGTCAACCGATTTCTCCAAGATCCCATCATCAGACCCCGACTCGGTGCCATCTCGGGGTTATACCTGTTTGATTAAACTACGTGTAAAATTTCATAATCTGTTCACGATTCTCGGACTTATCGAGTACCTAACATGCATACAGAAAACAGTCGAATTGAGAACCTTCTCCTTTTCTGAAGTCGTTTCAAAATAAGGTACTAAGTAACCAAATAAAAAGCAGCTCTTCATGTAATCTGTTTCTTTTTGTTTCATCCTTGGAACGTTGGTAAAGTTTTTACCTACTTAGATATAAAAATCTGTATATTTTTTTATCATATTTATTTTCAAAACTTATCTTCTTAACCTAACCTATATCTAAGATTGGCCCTTGTGGCATTGTACCGAGGATGCTGGCGGCATTTCCTCGCTGTATCGCAACACTGATGCGTTGCGCGAGGAAATCGCCACCACCAGCTTTCTTCGGTCTTTAGTTACGTCAAGCAGACGTTTCGCGATCTGTATAATTAATTACGTATCATGATATGCGGATACTGTTATTCTGGTTGGCCAAAACAATTCGCACACCACATTAACCTCTGGGAACATAGGGCAGGCTGGGGGATAAATTGCGATGTAATTTAGTTTAATTTTAGGTCGGTACACCCCAAATTGTGGAGAGGACTGTAAATAGCTGGAGGGCGGTCTGAATGCTTTCATTAGGGCTTGTTTGGGCCGACGGTGCCAGCGGGGTGCCGCGCCTGCCACGACAGCTCCATCATATGTTTGTGACGAACAGTAGGCCAAGTTTTGTGGTATAATTGTTGCAGTATATTCCCATGACATATTGTCCGTAACTTTGTATTGAATTGTTGGTAATTGGGTGCTTATGTGGAGGATAGTGGGCATAAGTTTTTCTAGATCCGTGAACTGATGATTTCGGGAGGTTAGATCTATTAATTAATATTTACTTGCTAAAGTCAAACTAATCAATTAATCATAGCTAAGCACTCAAATACCTATTTCGTAATATTAAATTAATTAGGTGAGTAGTAACCGATGCGCTAGACCTTCTAGTCTTCCAGTATTCTTTCTACCATCTAGTCGATCAAATTTCGTTTGCACGTAAGCCTATGCGTTTTTGGAGATACTTAAGGGGCAAACTATATCCGTTATTCCCTCCCGAAATCTGTACCTACATAACAAATGTAACCTATTTATACCGTATTTAAATTAAGATATGGTTATACTCATTACAACAACTTTAAATGCTGACCTACAAGATTATCTCGATATTTTTTTAGTTTTACTGGTGCATAATACTAGTAATACTCGTACTCGTTGTTTTTACGATCAAGGTAACTACGCCTGCACACGAATCGTAACAACGGTTACCTAAAATATGTACCTATAAATACCTATCCCGATTTATCAAACTCTGATATTATGAGACTTATCTGCCAACAAGCTTATGTAATGTGTATCATCCTTACAGAATCGCTAAAATGACGGATGCCATAAGTGGATTAGATAAACAGCTTGCGTTGTTATTGTTGATCTTATCTTATCTGATATTAATATCGGTTCATCTCGCTCGCATTCAAATATTTGTTACGTTAATGTTCTACGAAATATTATCCTTGTCATATAATCAATGTTTTCAGCTTACGTTCTACGAATTTTGATACTATGACATAAGACGTAAGTAATGTTACGCTGAGGAGAGATTTAAAATAAAGACGTTCCCTGAACTTCTACAGCATTGTCTACTATACTACGCTGAGGAGGGCTATAAAATAAAGACGTTCCCTTAACTTCTACAGCATTAAATTTATAAAATAAAGACTAAAGATGTTCCCTGAACTTCTACAGCATTGTCTACTATACTTATGTTGCGTGCCTGTTTTGAAAAACAGTGATCTAGATATTAGTATAGACTTCACTGCTATCTGGATATACTTAGAATAGTCGATTAGTCGCCTTTTTATGGTATTAGAAATAATACATGTATGATAGATAGATAATCATCATCATTCATCAGCCTATCTCAGTCCACTGGGCGTAGGCGTAGGCCTCTCCTATAAACTATGCGTATACTCGTAGACGCATTAGGAGGCAACGCTGGGCAAGCGGATTGGCGATCGCAGTACTCGATCGCAGTACTATGATGACGCTGTAACCCATCATATCTTCTGTCAAAGAATAGTCAGTGACACTTCAATCCCTTAGTCGGGTCTTACGACACCCGCGGGAAGAGTGGGGTTGGTGACAAATGTATTCTTACTGCCTTCACCATACGGCATATGAAAATACTTAGTAGGCAAATCAAGTTTGTCACGGTAAGGAATTTTGTAGAAGTTAATGCAAAAATTAAGTATCTAAAGCGTCGGTTGTATGTGGACTGTGAGAGATAGCTTTTGAATGCTGCTGAAATATAAGTGTCCAGTAAAAATAACCCATTGAGCTATAAAAAATCAATTCCTTACGACTTCAGGATGCTTAGCCAAGTTGCCAATCGCTAGCGCTCAGTAGCGTATCGTAGTTTTCCCTCTCTGTCACTCTTCCATATTAGTGCGACAAAGACAGTTAACTGCCTTTCGTTTACGATTGACGATTAAGCGCTAGCGATTGGCAACTTGGCTAAGCACCCTGGTGCATGTAATGTATCTAAGTGACACATTTAGATTAAAAACTACGTAATCGTCGGGAAGTAGGTATCAAAAATTATAACTAGAAATTCTAGACTATGTTACATACCTACGCATATTTCACGTCAAGACAACACATACCCAAGTAAATAGTAGTTAAAACTTATTTTAATGGAAAGGTTCAGAAGAGTTTACGAAGAGTGCGAGGTCACCAGTCATGTATTAAGTAGGTACATTATACGGATGGTATCAAAAGATATTTGTGATCAGTTAAAGGGGCTATTTAGTATTATTGCGGAATAGTACATTACTCGTACTATAGACGCCGGAAAACCAAACTTTGCAGGCTGCGAAGGTATATGAAAAATCTCGTAAAAATGTTTTTTCCTAACATTTCCTAATCAGAAAATTCAGAATACGTAATTGAATATGCCCTTAGACAAATGCGCGCGACATCGTGAGTGAAACAAATAAATACCTACAATGTATGAATTCATACCTATTCGTACTATGTTTGTGAATCTTGACCATTCAAATTTTAATTAACAGACAGAGTGTTCAGTTCCAATAACTGTAATAATAATGGAATGGACACCAGTCTAAGAGACACCAGCACTCGAACAACAAGTATTAAAGTTATTTCATTGCTATCGTAGGTAAAACAACGCATTATTGTCGCCCCAAACTTTGCAATTAAAAAGTTAAACGGGCAGTTTTAATTGGATGTAGCCGTGTGCCGTGTGGCCAATCGCTGGACTCGTGTAAAGACGTTGAACTGTAACATTTGACTACAACACGCTTGTTGCCATTGGGAGGTAAGTTTTAATTGGCAGGATTTCCGTTTGATATTGTCTCCACTGTACTTAAATACGTAGAAATTTAACTAACAGCGCATGTGAGTTGTTTAATAAGTAAAGCATGAAATGAGCATTATACCTGAGTAACGAGTACACTACCTATAAAAAACCTATTACAACTTACTTATCTTAACAAGGAAACAAGTTTTTAATCGCCTAATGCATCTTTTTAGGGTTCCGTAGAAAACTAGGAACGTTTATATTTTGCATAGCTCAGTGGCCGTTAGCACTAGAAATTTTGGGTCAAAAATCGCCAATATATGATTACATGATTTTTGAACGAGCCCTTAGTAAGGTAAGCAAAGGTACTTAATTAAATACGTAAAATGATTATCTTTTATGTCAAATGGCCATCTATAATGTTTAAATATACCCTCTACGCATTTAGTGAAGTTATAAATAACCTAAATCTGTTATTTGATCACAGGGGATTATTTGATTAAGCCAACTCGGGTCCTAGTGGTGAAAGATTGAATACATTCTTGTGAATCTTGTGACCTCACTTAAAAGGGTCGAATATTACTGAGATCCCGCGCAATACACTTGTTCAGAGTAGTGGTAAGCTTATTTGTAGATAGGTAAGGACGAACAACGCATTTTGTCTCTAGAAACTGTTTACGTTTAGGAGCTGCTTTTCAGTTTCGCAAACTGATCTCAATTTCGTATTTTGACTTCGTCTCGATCTCGTTGCAACTTGCACCTACCTTAAAATATGCCTAGGTTGTATAGTAATAAATTTAATAATATAACAATATTTCATAAAAGAAAATCAGAAGTCTGATACAGAATGTTATAGCTAGGGGTAGAATTTACTTTGGAGGATTTTTGTGAAGAAATATTGTTGATTAGCCCTTACGAGTAAATTCAATATTACTACAAGAAGGCATAGGTTCAACACTTCAAGAAAAAATGTTATATGGCTGTCCTACTCGCACTTTTGCTTATGACTAAAACAGTTAATTCCGTATCTAACTAATAACAGAATCAGAAACTTATTCATTGAGCCCACTCACTGTGTCTAATTTTTAACAGTATAAGTAATACAGAAAGTAATAAATAATAAAAAAACTGTTAGTAATTTTAAGTAAGTATTTATTTTATTGTATATTATAACATGTGGATTAATTATTATAACATAAATTACTTTGTAAAATATATATGTGTCATGAATATAAAAAAAAATATTAATATAATATTAAAAGCTTTTGTCTATAGTTATATGTAATTATTTTTTGGTGCGAGAGAGACTCAGTGCTAAAAAATATATGCCCTGGTATAAGATAATAATATATTAACATGAGATAGGTCAATGCGTAAAGTTCGAATTCCTCTCCTAGACCTCGCCAAAAAGTCACCAGAAAAATACATAAGTACCCAATTATCTGAAGAATGTTCCATTTTTAGATTTCTACAATTGAGTCTATTTTGCCAATTTAATATATAATAATATGTAAAAAAAGACACAAGAAAAGTGTAGGTACACTTTTCGACTTTATACACGAAATTGAGTTGAACAATGGACGACCATATATTTGGCTTATGGTACCGACTTTACAAACGTTATATTAAACTTAAAATTGTTGAATATTTTTTCTTGCTATTAATATCAAATGCGCTAGCATTCAGGGAGCAATTTGACTGGCCCAAGACAAAGAGGAAGTGGTGGTGAGGAGAATTCCGTACGGAGAAAAGCACACTTTATTGTAACTGACAACAAAATAGTACATACGCACAATTTCCATCTAAGATTCTACGTACCCTATACTGTTAGTGATTAGGTTCTCCTAGAAAGAACCGTTTTTGCCCGAGAGAGTGTATTTAAATAAAATCTTGTATTAAGTCAAGGTCTAGGTACTGTGGGGGTCTTCTTCAATGATACGCTTTACTAGTTATATATATGTATTACATATATTAACGTTTTATTTATTGTATCACGAATACAATTCCTTACATAATAACTTCCTGTCTCAAACCATTCTCAGACCATATGCTCAGACTGAACCATAATGTTTGATTCTTCCACAAGACAGAGACGGCAAGTATTCTAAAGTTGAATTCATTATCATACCAGGCCCCGTCGTTATGTGAAATTTAGAACAAATCGCAAATTAACATTAAAAATATGAATATAACATTGAAAAATAATATTTAGAGGCAAAACTAAATTCAACAGTATCAACGCCCTCACTGGGTCAGATAAGTTTATAGCAAGTAAAATATATAGGTAATCTTTGGAGTAGAAATCTCCCCTTTATTAATATTTTTAACTGACTTCAAAAAAGGAGGAAATTAAATTTGACTGATTTTTGTTTTTTTGTTTGTGTGCACATATCGTCGGTTGTAATATTAATTTATGTAACCACCAAAATGACGAAATTGAGTTAAGTATACCATTCGACTGCAAATTTCCTGCTCTATCGAATGGTGTATATACAATATTGATATTCAGGAAAAAATGTTGAATACGTTAACAAAAACTTTGCCATTTTATTAGGTTTCTTCGTTTTTTATTAACGTATGTAAAGGTTTCTAAAAATTATAGACAATATTTTAACGTAAGTACGAATTTGTAAGTACAAAACATGTCTTTCCTAATGTACTCACCATATTTTTATAAACGTCACTGCTGTAAGCGCCGTCTGCATTGTATGGCTCATACGCAATTCATACATTTTTTTCTAGATATCAATATTTCATATACACCGTTCGATAGAGCAGGAAATTTGCAGTCGAACTGTATACTTAACTCAATTTCGTCATTTTGGTGGTTACATTAATTCATATTACAATCGACGATATGCTCTCCAAGAATCGTGAACCCATTTAGTTAATTTTTTATCGAAAGGGTATAACCCCTATTATGGGCATTTACCTCCTAATGCGTCCACGCATATGTAGGTAGGAGAGGCCTTTGTCCAATAGTGGACTGTTATAGGCTGATGAGGCTGATGATGATGTATAACCTCGAGCTAGTCCCGTTGGCACCAAGCCCTGATGATGGGGTCTTGGAGAAATCAGTTGAGGTTGGTTTTTATTTGGTGAATATGAGCTATACACAATATACACATACTTATGACTCCTGTGGATTTAATGTGTTTCTGTAAGATTTTGTGCGCCGAAGTTATGAACACATTTAAAGAACATTAGGGTAGAAGTTAAGCATTTAAATCACGATTTTATCTTGTTTCCTGTTGACAGAAGAGTTTCCCGGCGGCGCAGATTATATGATAAGACATATAAGTCAATGCACTTCGCCTCCATCTTCTGATATTGCCTAGGGACTGATATAAGTGCTATGACTTTGCAACTATACTAACAACTTATTGAAAATATTCGTCCGATTTTTTTTTTATAATCAGTGGTGGCATAGTTTAATATGAAATAGAAATAGAATAGAAATAAGTTTTTTCGTAACAAACACAAAAAGCACAATATACAGGAACGAAGAAAATACCAATAACGAAGTGCATGCTACGAAATATGGGCTATGGGAATAATATTATAAGCTTTAAAATACCATGAATGATCACCAATGCTTATAGTTTTATTTTCGATTTTGAATATCGATTAAATACAGATGATGAGATGTATAATCTTATACCTTCGTATTATCACAAAAATGACCGAAAATCTCTTTGTCTCAATTAGCTTCAGTCAATATACAATGGATATTGAACTTCATTATGTTATGATGTCAATATGAATTTGGACGTTTCGATAAAAAGTCGGAGTAAAAAGATTTTGCACTACATCTGTAGCTAATTATTTAAATTTATCTAGCTGTCACGGACATTCGAATTTGTTAAATAGAGAAAAAGGAGAAAACATATAAATTGGCTAATGAGTATAGCAAGTTTTTTTTTATTAAAGTGAAAGTGTATTGCACTATTTCACAACTTCTCTAAATATTGACTGTGGTTACTAAGGAAAAACGTTAACAGGTATCCTCTTATCGTTAGCGATGAAAAATGGATTAGCTATGATTAATGCTAGACTCGCAATATGAGTCTCTGACGTTGTAAAAACACAAAAGAAAGGGTGAACAGCCTTTTAACTGGCCTTGACTGGTATCAGGAAGGATTGGCCTCGTGTCACATGTCCCTTAGGACAATATTGGATTGCTGTAAATTAGGTGGACGTGCCATGACTAACTAACCGATTTGGGGGTAGTGGCCTAGGTATTGTTGGTATGGTAAAGCTTGTTTGTGAAATTTATAATGTAATTTATAGGTATTGCCGAGGGATTTAGAAATGGTCATTGAGCGCGGCTGGATCGGAGCACGCCTTACCTACAGATGCCTAAGGAATTTACAATAAGATTACAGATATTACAATCTAATCTACTAAATTAGAACGTGTACATATATGTTTAGTAAATAATTTTACACCTTAAAGATTGGACCAAACTAAAACATTAAAATTTGAATTGAAAAAAGTTGCCTTATTTCCAAAAATTGGATGTTAAATAACATTTTTAGTGCAGATGGTGCCTTTTTTAGGCTCTAGTGCGAGAAGTGTGTCATTTTACGTCAGGTCCAAAACTTCGGAGACGGCCATCTGCACTAAAAAACGAAATTCGTAACTCGTGTCGATTTAAAACACTCCCTATAGGTCGTGTTTTAAAACATCGCCACTCGTTTCGAATTTCATGTTTTTGCACTTGTGTCGTAATGTACTATTATGAGCAGAAAAGAACCTAAAAACAAATCTTTACATTAAAATAGTTTATTTTTATCTAGTCAGAGTAATTACAATAAAATGAGAAATATTGATCACTTATTTTGAGTGTGAACAAATCAAATATCGATTATTTTAAAATTGTTGTTGCAGTGGTCAATTTCGAGCATTTGAAACTGAAAAACCACCCTCCAATTTCCTGTCAAATGAGCGGTCAGCTACGGGTTTTCAAACGTGGGCCGTTATTCAATAATAATTGTACGTTTCCTAACTGTGTCTAAATTCTAATTGTGTACAATAATGATCCTATTCAATAACCCTTGGGAAATCTACGAAATTATACAAGGATTGTATCTCTACCCTCCAAATTACGTTAGTATTTAGTCCAATAAAAGTGAGTGTCCCAGGTAAACATTATTATGCTATAATATTATGGGGTGCCGTGTGGTGACGGCAGTAAGAATACATTTGTCACCACCCCAACTCCTCCTGCGGGTGTCGTAAGAGTCGACTAAGGGATTGAAGTGTCACTGACCATCATACCCCGTTATCAATGTTGCAGATTCATTGAAACTGAGTCATAGGGTTGTCACAAAAGGTTAAATTTTTCGAGGTGATATTTTCATTAGCATTTTTCTTAATTGTGATGTTTGGCTATTGCATGGGCAGCTGATTTCCCTATTTGTCCATTCATTTTCACATTCTATTGTATATTTTCTAAACACTTTAACGACTTCATCCCAACAATCGTCATAATTGACATATACATGTCAAAATGTTTTAATAAGAATCGAAGACATCTTACTTTAAAATTTATAGTGCATTGGCACAAATGTATCATAATGTGTGTATTAATGTATATTACATTAATACAAATGGATATTAATATATGTCAAAATGTTTTAATAAGAATCGAAGACATCTTACTTTAAAATTTATGGTGCATTGGCACAAATGTATCTTATTTTTATCTGTAACAGAAAAACCCGAACATTTTATTTAAAAGAAACTATTATCAAAAATGCTTAAATAAGTACTTATTCAAAAAATTATTACTGTAAGTATGTAGGTACATTTTTTAAACTTATTTATATACTGTTATTTGTACAAGTTTCAAAATTCACGAACTATTTCCGCGTCGCATTCGGGTTACTTCTGATTTCGCCATCAGCTCCAGCTTAAACCGGGAAAATTCTGCGTGATCAATGAGGAAATTCATGATCACACTTCACTACACATCACTTCACTACATATCACTACATAGTATAAAATAAAGTCACTTTTTCTGTCCCTATGTCCCTTTGTACGCTTAAATCTTTCGAACTACGCAACGGATTT
>JALPQI010008729.1:0-22547 GCA_025490895.1 Thaumatotibia leucotreta
AATGCTAGTATCAGCAGCGTTACGTAAGCTAAATCCATGGTTTAATTTCATTCAAATAATTTGTTCCAAAAATACGGTTCTCTCCTAATCTACCACAGTAATAGATCTATTTGTGACGTGTCCATCAATTTAAGGACATTGAACTACAAATCGATGTATTTACTATAAATGGCAAAGTTTAAAGATTAACACATAGGGAATGGAGAAGTGCAATAGTTACGTAGTTGAAAAGGGAACCCTGAAACTAAGAGTCGCTGTCGGTGTGACAACTCGTGTCCCGTAGGTTTATGGTAATTCAGCGTTTATCGTGCTACTCGTCATTTTCGTACATACATATTATGATATTAATTAAAACGTAAATTCATAATATAGTTCGAGAAATATAAATTTAATGTTTATTTTTACTATAATGTAGGTAGAAAGTTATCAATTTATATTTCACGAAACTATACTAACGACGATAAACAATAAAAATGGAACCATCATAACAAAAAATCTTCGTATCGAATTTGTCTGACAAGTACTACCTTTGGGTACGGGCCCTATACCTATTGAATATTACACGATTAATTTAAAAATATCTATACGAAAAAAATTTACAAATTTGCTTGTATCTGCAAACAATTTTAAGGTTGTATGTGAAGTCCCCAACAAGTACTGGGCCAGCGTTGGGACCAAACAAAATAGGCACGTTTTGATGTCGAGTTACAGAAAAATGGCTAGAGCACAATATAATACAAAATATATCTATAACTATTTCACCTTCATTGAATTCTTTATACGGGACCCCAAAATCGTTCTCTGGCTCGTTAATATTTCAACAAGATTCTGAAGCCTATGCTCATTGCTCAACCGCAGAGACCTTGCTTCGCCGAGTTGGGCAACTCTAACAAGAGCGCCGAATTTGACAAGCGCTTAGCTTACAAAGTATGCTTTTGGTTGTTGCTTGCCATTCAGCTAATGTAAGGCCTCTAATGTAATCTAATAAAATAAATTAAAATATATAAATAAGGTTAATATATAAATAAGGCCTATGTTCAGCAGTGGACGTCTTTCGGCTGATATGATGATGATGGAATAAAATCAATAAAAATATACATATATATGACATTAAAGATTGCACCTTGTAAATACATTAAGAGATAGAAGTTTAGACACCTACTACTTACTTGCGTACCTAACCAAGAACTTAGTAAACAAAACGAACGAGAGTGAAAAAAATAGGTACCACTTTAGATTATGCATTACTTACGCCTAAAAATCGAGCATAATATTTTTCATTGAGTGGTGTTATCTGATTCTAGGGTTCCGCACTTAAAACCGTAATTTAATACTTACATCACAAAATAAGCATTTTTGGGAATACAAAATTCAAAGCTTTTATTTTATTTATACTATGATTTCTAGGTATGGCAGTAACGTTAAGTTTGTAAAATGTTGACAGAATCATTACAATTCTTTCAGCGTTTTAGTTGCATGGTATGTTTTCTGGGAACCCTAAACGCGCAAGGGTTGTCTTACTTGTTTGCGTCGTTTTTGTGTATGAACAATTTTGGATATAGTCGAGATGGCTTGATTGAAAGTGATCTTTATTGGAGCCAATGTCCATTGATACTCAGTAGTACCTAGTATGTAGATTATCTACTGTTTTTTAACAGAATACAGGGTGTAAGTCTAATACGGGCGAAGCTCTTAAGGGGTGTTAGTTTACGACATAATAAGTACATTCAAATAACTTTTACTTAAAATCAGAGCAACAAAATTTTCCATACAAAATAATTCGGCGCGCAATGTAAAGCAACATACGCGAGTAAAGCACTCGTTGACAGCTAATTTCAAAAGCAGATGACATAACTGCCAAATCAACAATAACAAATATGTTCGTACCTACATTGCTGCTCCGATAATCTTAAAAAAATTCTGTGTGGTCTAAATTAAGAGTAACTTTAAAAAAACCTTGTAATCCATGATTACACTAATGAATCCCATGCCTGGTTTAATTGATCGCCCGTAGTAGATTTACACACTGTATAGAATCTTAACAACTCCTGCGGACTGAACCATTCGATGATATCTTGATGCACAAATCAAATTTTATCATTGGCCTGATGCTGATAAACCTCTATAAACTTGTATAGAATATCTAAAAACATTAAAGAAGAAATTAGTTTGTATTTCGATCGGGAATGAAAAACCGATCGGGAAATTTCTGGTGATATGCTAAGATTCCTAATGACCTGACATACATATCTGGATACCTAATACATTAAAAAAATAATGTGCTTCAACCTTAGTCTTCATGCATTGTCAGTTTAATTAAACAGGGTCACCATATGGACGTTCCCAAACCGCATTATATTATACCCCAACCTTGTGCCACTTAAAACATAATTATTGTGTCTATATTGCACAGAACAGTATGCATTGCATAGTTTGCTCGGCTGATAATCGGGGGGGTTTCTCTTAAACAAAACGAGTGGTGTACCCTCGTTCGAAGCAAGTGGCAACACTGGCAACCCACTCCAACACCGCCGCATCGCTCGAGTATTTTGTAATACTGCTAAAATCGTGGTAACCAGGCCAAGGCTGCCTTTATTTACATATGCACGTGAGAAATAGCATTCTCACCAATGATATAATAAGTAAAGATATGTTACACCAGCTCTAAAATTGAAGCGCTCGGATTGTGATAATTCTAACAATCGCTCTTAGTTCTACTCAGACCACCGAGAGGTGTGTACCACTGCAGAGTTCTCACAAATCACATGAACTGCGCTCTAAAATATCATTTTATGTTGAACAATAGTGAAAACCACAAAATACAATGCAAAAATGCCCTTAATATCACACATCATGCGCAATTAAACTGAATTATATATTTTTAACAATTTTACTATTTATTGAAAATAAATAGGACGCCATTTTGACGTTTTTGACTGACTTAGAGAAAAAGACAAGCTTATGCTGTTTAAGATCGAGAGTAACAAAGATAAAACAATGTTTATCAATAACAACCTTAAGAATGCACGCGCGATTGTCAAATGCTAGTTGTCTCTTTTTTATTTATTAAATACGAGTATATGTATTTTGCCATCTCTTTTACGCATTTTGAAGTATGATGATAGGTGTGTGTCAACTGTCATAAATTGTAGGTGTATGATGTGAAGTATTTATTTCGCTCATTTTGTTAGAGTATAACGTATCTTTACTTATATATCATTGATTCTCACCGCATAAATACTGCCTTTGAGTTTGATGCTACCTATATTACAGTTTGGTACAGTCAAGTGCAAAAATAAGTATCGAAATAATCCGCTCATAAATATGTTACGACGTTCTTATTCCACAGAATTAGAGTGCACTGGGACATATTTTTGAACATTTTTGTGTACACCTTATTTTGTCTTTGACTGTACCTATATGTATTTTTTATTCTTATTAACAATGATAAAGCAAAATAACCTTTACTCAACCATGCAATGAAATGTCGTTACCTGCCTAAAAAGCGGCCGGGATGTACCTCGTTGCCGGCCTAGGCCAGCAAGTGCATCTTTTAATTTTTTCTAATGACATCAGTTTGTGCCAGATCTTGACTTTTAGCTAATAATATCTGTAAGTATTATTAGCTTTTTGTTTAACTGTGACATTTTGTAACTACTATAAAAAAATCAATATAGCCATATTTTTCTGTTAATTTTATTTAAATTATGTATACAGGTTGTAATCGTTAAGTGTGGCCAGGCCATAATTCCGTAAATATAACAGATATCAGAAAACTTCCAACTAATATCGAAAGTACGTTATTACCCAACGAGTAAAATTACATTAATAACTTTTTCTAAATAGATGAAGTAATATTAAAAATACTAAATTAAAACGCATTCGTTATTTGTACGAATACATTGTAATAAAATAATAATAATACCGTTTATGAAATAATTAATCTAACATTTGGACGTAGTTACACAATAACGTTCCAACCCACATGAGTTTGTCATTAAAATCTATACTTTCTGTCAACTGCCAAAGTCATCAATTTTTAAGTCAAACTCATGTGGGTTGGAACGTTATTGTGTAACTACGTCCATTTATCCTTAAATAAAAAAATATCCGTATTAAACTAGTCTATGAATGAACGGTTACGTACTAAATGTATGGAAGAGTTTGAAGTTAATATTTGAGATATTTCTGATTTTATTTCAAAAAAGTTATTAGTGTAATTTTACTCGTTGGGTAACGTACTTTCGATATTAGTTGGAAGTTTTCTGATATCTGTCATATTTACGTAATTATGATCTGGCCACACTTAACGATTACACCCTGTATAATTTCAAATACCTACAATATCTATTCAAATTAATATTTTTAAATCCCGATCGTCGAGTGAACCTTGTCTATCCCTATCCAGTCGTCGTGCGATTGATTGGGCTAGACGGATCGCGTCGTGTAATACCGCTTTTTAAAATTAAGTAATAATGAGCGAAACTCTCAAAAACGCCATACTTTTACAAAAAAATGCGTTGTTGGTGTCGTATTTGACTTTTGTTGTGTTTCAAAGTCTTACTTACCTATGTTATTAATTATGACCTATAATTTCTTAGAAATAAAATACGTTTTTTTTATACTTTGGATTTTTGTTTTATTTCATGATTTTCATGGCATATTTGAGAAAAGCACTATATATACCTCGGCCGGGAAGTGAGTTGCCGTCTATATGTAATGTACATATAGGCAACCCGTCACTTCCCGGCCTCGGTAGTAATGTGCGATTGCTGTATAAAACAATTGTTTTCTATTAATATGGTGCAAATGATTACTCGAAAGATATTTCATATTATGAATAAAATTCCATCACTTGTTATTCCTGTTAACTAAATATCTTGCTGCGAGTGGCTGTGAAGGAATAAATCGACCTTAAAATAGGCACAAGTAATGATGAAGAAAACGTTTACTCTAATTTGTTCCTGGTTAGCATACCTAGACTCTTGACAGTTCAGTAGCCGTATCATGAGTTGGCAAGTAACGCTTATGTTAGCGCTTAGTCGAAGTACTTACCTAAATGATGAAACCTAAGTGGAAAAGATAATACGGGTGCGATCAGTCAACATGCACATAAATAAGAAACAAGGACGATCATATAAATTTTAAACACTGTTTGGTAATTTAATCAAATCAATAATTGTCTATAAAGTTATTAATTATGCATCTCAGCTAAATCTTAAATCTTATCATTCATTATTAAAGTGGTGATAATTTGATAAGTTTAATTTGTACCAACCATCATTGTGTATAAATGTTTATTTGTGAGGGATATCTGTGTGCGTCATTGCACAGGTGTGTTCTGTGAAGTAATGTAGACAGACGTAAACGGATTGTGGTTCAGTACTACATACAACCTTTTTCTTTGCAACGCATTGTTCTCGTAGGTACGCTCTGCGCATGTGTGCCATGCGCTCGCGCTCGTATCAACACGAGCTTTGATAAAAAAGTGGGTCAGCGCCTAAATATGCTTAATGTTGTGCAAAGTTATGCGTATCACATCTGATGGATTTATGCTAATTCATACTACTGTGCAATTGTGTTCAGCCTTTACAGTGTGTTTTTGTTTTCACAGCGTACGAACGAATATTGATTTGCTGTCACTTGTTTCACGCCTGGCGCGAAAATGTGCCGACACGATACATAAATACATGGAAACATTCAAAATTATAATGCGATGGATTTTGATAGGCTTAAATCTAAAAGCTCTGTTTTTTTTTACGAATACATACATGTTTTGCTTTGGATTTTTTTTTTAATTAATGAGAACATACAATGCGGTGTTAATATTCACAACGTAATTATATTTTATTAAGACAAAACAAACCCCTTCATGCCATGAAGCCGTCGTAGAAAGAACATTTAAGTATTTTATTTAAGTTCTTACCCTTTCTTTGCTTACAGTTCAGTGCAAGCGATCGATATGGTATAGGCATGGCCTCAATTATTGAAGGCTTTTGAATATCCCCCCGAGTTACCCGACTATGTCAAGTATCTCGGGCGAGCTACAGTTTTAAACATAAAAATACGTGTGCAGTAAGTTATGTATGAAATATAGGTCACACTGTCACACAACACATTTTCAATATACAAGGAAAAACAACAACATTGACATGTGGGTATCTACCTACGTGCACGTAAATAAGAGTAGCTATCCGAATAAAGGGATATATATCCAAGATGAAACGAAAACAGTCTCTTAGAAACATTACATTGTGAAACGCAGCTACGCAACTGTGACCTATTTCAGAAGAGAAAACATTCGTGAAACCTCATTTAAAATTCAGAATGAAACAAAGCCTCTGGAGAGTTTCTCGTCAATTTATTCAGGACTTAAAATTGCAATGTATTACATAGAGTTATCAATGACATAGGTAATTCGTCGATTCACTATTGGTCAAATGTGCAAATTTATAATCGGCTTCAAGTCAATCAATGTAAATTACTTATTTAGAGATTGCTAGAGTTATATCGGTACGTTATTTACACCTTAAATCGGCTGAAATAGACACAAAAGTCAGTAGTAGTAGTATTTAAGTATACCTAAAAAAAAAAACAAATATATTATATGATCATTGCCTCTAACCTTCCTCTAACTTTTATTTCGATTCAACATAGTTATCGCACCCAATAGTTTGAATTATTGTTAAGTTGTTACGGAGAGGTACAACTCTAACTAAGTATAAAGACTCTCGAGCGCTCTTCGGCGTGGCTTCACATGGGTTAAACAAATTCATATAAATGTATGCGAGTATTGCGAGTGGCCTGAGTGCACTTACTGCACGTCATTCACGTCGTCCAAATCCCTTGGACGCTCGACTCAGCTCCACGCCCAGCCGGACGCCCCGCCCGACGCTCGACACTCAGACCTTATGCCGCGGCCACGACATCGGTCTAAGGCGACCGGCTTAGCGGAAAACGTATGGTGCTCCCTCTCGTACCCATATCGGCATCCCGGTCCCACTCATCGATTCGCTCGCCGCTGGTCGCCTTAGACCAATGTCGTGGCCGGGCCATTACACTAAATATTACAGGATCAACACTAACCATATAGATCGAGGCCTTATTTATTTAACAAAACATTCTGAAGATACTGGTTTACTAAATAATTATTTCTGTATAAACGTATGGCCCAGCATTTTGGCTCAGCAAAATATGTTATGCTATCTAGTATTGATGTTTAGTAGAGCTCATGTCAAACTGGATGTTCTCTTTTTTTCCTCCTATCTAAACCTATAAATCCGGGCAATAGTCGTACTAAATCTCGATCTCGATATCTGTGTCAATGGTCAAGTAGGGTTTTATGTAAGTAGAAGTCTACAAACTTAGACAACGATGTATCTAACATGCATAAAATGTTATTACGTGTACAAAAATAATTATCATGGTTTAGGTAGGTACTGAACCTGATCCGTTCAAATGAATTGTCATCATAAAGTAAGTCGTCCGTTTTCCTGAGATGTGAGACTTGTGAGAATAATCATGATGCATTAGCTTTCATGGTGTCATTTTAAGAGTTATATTGTCAGTATTATATATATGTGTGTATATTATGTGACATTCGTAGATTGGCACAAGGTATAAATTTTCGACGAGAGCGTTAATTCAAGCCCGAACGTAACGATGGTTTCTACAATAGCTCACTAAGTTCGGGATACTAAAGTGGAATCCTGAGCGCAATGAGGAATTCAAGCGTTAACGCCAAAGACAAAAATTATTTTATACCGCAAGGTATTACTGCTTTTACACCACGTGAGAAAAATAAAAGATATGTTTTATGCACATAATGGATTCTGAAGAAATCGTAATCAATTTCAATTATGTCCGTGCTATTTTTTTCATATTTCATTGTAATGTTTTAGACTGGCAAATTGGGAATAGAAAGTCCTTGAACATATAAGTGCCACTTTGTTCCCAAGCAGGGAAGAAAAGACCTGTATTCGAATAGGTGGTATAAAAATAAGTGTTGTTTATTCTACTGTTTGAATGTGGGTGGAAATGAAGAACAAATATCGTAACTAAATGTGATAACCATGTAATCATTTTTACTATGAAATTATTTAATGGCATTCAAATTTCTTAGACCGGTTTCATGCAATCACGAAGTTCCCTTAGGGTTGACTAGCATTATAATAACGTACCTGGTCGAATCCGTGCCGGAGCAACTAATACTTCAGCTTCCCTCGATTTGATTCGATTGGGAAGCATCCCATAGAACGGAGAATGTCTGACGGCACGACGATTGCCCGGCCCGGATTTGGCACGGTATTACTCATAGTGTACGTCGGTAAAAATGGGGTTCGGTTCCTTCCTTGGAACTTGATCGGTTTCTTTATGTAACATCCATTTTATTTATAAATTATATTGATGGTCATGAGACTCCTGAGTAACCCGACAGACTTTACGTAGTTAAAAGTATGATATAAAAAAACCAGCTTGCTTCTACGTAAGTATACCAAGTATGACTTGAATGTAATCCTCATTAATTACTGAGTTAAAAAAAATGGTTCCAGATCACCGTTTAAAAATCATGATGTACCTAATCGTGTCGGGTTAAAGGCAGAACCAACTATTTCTTTGAAGTTGGGTTTGACAAATCGTATTTTATGTTAGTGGCATAGAACACTATTTCCGAAAGATGTTTTACCGAAATAGTTGGTTCTGCCTTTAAACCGGCGCTATATACTTACTAACGCTTTAATATTATTTTGATTATAACTTATATTATGAACAAATTCGAATCATGTGTCACAATAAACGATAAAAACTTAAACCATCACAGGCCACACATATTAAGGTGGAGTGGGATGTAACCGGCGTAGATACGCTAGCTCCGTGTCTTCTCCATCGAACCTCTTCCTGGGCAGCGGCAGCAGCAGAGGCGTCGGAAAATTGTAAGGTGTTAAAATACAGTGGTTTCAGCGTCGAATATAATTTCGTTCTTTTCGGCGTCGAGACTGATCCGTAGGGTCCTAGGATCTGCCTGACTGCCCTGAGTCTATTCAAAGACCTATCTAAGAGTCTCAAGAGATGCCATAGGAGACACGAGAGCTGGCAGCTTTCTCGTTCATCGCATTAGTTTAGGAATCTAGCGAGGACATGCCGTTAGTGTCCTGGGTACCATGCCGCAGGGGCCTGTTTTAGATTTACTATAGTTATTTTGTAATTGTATTGAAATAAATAGATTAATTATAGGTATATTGAGTGAAATCGACGTAGGTATCGCACGCAGTGATTACGAGTCATAGGTTGACTTAAAGTATTTAAGTGACGTGTTTCGCATTATCATATGACCTAAAAAGTGTAGAAAAAAAATTGAGATGAATCTCCCACCCACGCAGTCATCATTATCGTGTAGATTTGCATTCGTTAACGTCACCGTATGTCAGTTTCCTATTATACCTGTGACTGTGACTGTACGAGCATTTTTATTGTAGTGTCTACTAATTGTGGTCCTCTGTGAGAAGCGGACGAAATACGAGGACAGGTATCACTCAGCGTCATTGTGGCTGTTGTGGTACCCGGCCCTACCTGGGTCGTTTGCGAATAACTTGTACATAGTTAAGGCCTTAATCAAAACAAAATCCTGAAATTTACAAAAACTATTTTGAAAAAAAAAAAATGATTTTCTTGCGAGAATCCAAAATACTGTCGCGGTCGGTAATAGATTTAAACTGCATATGTTTGCGAGTTCTGAAAGCAAAACGTATACTCGTATTTAGGACAAGATAATCACCGAAATATTTTTTTTTAAAAGCCGACTTTGCTGCGATCGCCAATCCGCTTGCCCAGCGTGGCGATTATGGGCATTTACCTCCTAATGTATACACAAAAAAGGCCGCGGCCCCGAGGTTCCGGCGACCCCCGGTGCCCTGGTTATGGTAGCGGCCAGGGTGCTAGCGGGGTCAGGAGTGCTAAGAATCTCCGGCAAAGATCCGGATACCACCACCGACGACCCCTGGCCCTGGCAACTTATAACACACGTACACTGCAGACCGACGAAAAGTTAGTGGAACTGGAGGAAGGATTGAGCAAGTTGCGTTGGGACATTGTGGGATTGTCAGAAGTCCGAAGAGAGGGCGAGGACACGATAATCCTAAAGTCCGGCAACTTGCTCTATTTCCGGGAGGGCGACCAACAGTCCCAGGGAGGTGTCGGGTTCATCGTCCACAAGTCCCTCGTAAACAACGTGGTGAAGATCGAGAGTGTGTCGGCTAGGGTGGCGTACCTTATACTCAGAGTATCTGGGAGATACTCGCTGAAGGTCATACAGGTGTACGCGCCGACTTCGACACACTCCGACGACGAGGTGGAGGCTATGTATGATGATATCTCAAAAGCCATGCATAGCTCCTGAACCTACTTCACCGTTGTTATGGGGGACTTCAACGCGAAACTGGGCAAGAGAGATATGGTGACGAGCTGAGGGTGGGGCAATTTGGGGTTGGACGTCGGAACCACCGGGGCCATCTGCTGGCTGGTTTCTTGGAGAAGGAGGGACTCTACATGATGAACTCCTTCTTTAAGAAACGCGAGCACAGAAAATGGACTTGGATGAGTCCCGACGGTGCAACTAAAAACGAGATCGACTTCATCATGTCGACGAAGAGACATATATTCAACGATGTTTCTGTGATCAGTACGGTTAAAACCGGAAGCGATCACCGCTTGGTAAGAGGCACGTTGAATATATGTCCTAAGCTAGAACGCTCGCGACTGATGAAGTCTACGCTCCGTCCTGCACTCCATCTTCAAAACCTCGAGAGCTTTCAGCTGGAACTCCAAAACCGTTTCGATTGCCTAGGCGATGATGTGGACGTATTCAACGACGGGTTTGTGGAAGCTGTCCATAGCGCTGGGTCTAAGTTTTTTAAGGCCCAACGGACAAATAAGACCAGAAAGCTCTCAGACTCCACTCAGGAACTAATGGAAAAAAGGAGTGAACTGGTTCTACAATCCTCAGTTGATGCGACTTTATACCGGCAGCTCAACAGACAGATTTCTAAGTCCCTCAAACGCGATATGCGCCAATTCCGTACCAAGTGTATAGAAGAAGCCATCGAGCGGAACAAGGGCTCTAAGTTTTTGCAAGGGATCTGTCTGTTGGGCAAAGCCAGCTCGCCAAATTAAAGACTGAGGATGGTAGAATCGTCACATCCAAATCTGAGCTGCTGACTGAGATAAGAGGGTTTTTATGGACAGCTGTACACGTCAACTAGCAGACCCGAAGTTTATCTAGCGGAAGACCTAAGAGCTAGACTGACCCGACACTACACAGAAGACATCCCGGACACCAGCCTGTGCGAGATTAGAATGGCTCTTGAACAGCTCAAAAATAACAAGGCGCCTGGGGAGGACGGAATTACAGCTGAGCTTCTGAAGGCGGGTGGTAAACCGGTCCTTACGGCCCTTCAGAAGTTGTTCAATTCCGTCTTACTGGAAGGGAGAACGCCAAAGGCATGGAACAGAGGTGTGGTGGTACTGTTCTTCAAAAAGGTGACAACGCTTTATTGAAGAACTACCGACCCATATCACTTCTGAGCCATGTCTATAAGCTGTTTTCAAGAGTCATTACGAATCGTCTTGCACGCAGGCTTGATGACTTCCAGCCTCCCGAACAAGCCGGTTTCCGAAGAGGCTTTAGTACCGTAGACCACATCCATACGCTTCGCCAGGTTATACAGAGGACCGAAGAATATAACCTGCCCCTCTGTTTAGCGTTTGTGGACTACGAGAAAGCCTTCGATTCGATCGAAACCTGGGCTGTACTACAGTCTCTCCAACGGTGCCAAGTCGAAAAAGATTTCTATCATATAACTTCGATCGGCATAGTATTAGCGCTTAGTGAAACAGTACCGGAGGCGAACGTGTTAAGGGTTAATATTATTATTTAGTATCCAAAACCACGATTGTAAGAAACCTTGTTTTGCGAGCATGTTGATTCATACAATAGATACTTACTATATCTAGATTTTTCAATATAATTAAACTATCATGCCATGCCACCAAATTAATTTTATAATATGTTAATTAGATATTATGAAATTATTTTTATGAAATATATGAGTTTTATAAGTACTTATATTTACTAAACTTTGGTAGTATTTATTATTTTGCTAAATATACCCATACACCGTGTCCAATAAATCCGAATACAGAACAAATATCGAATAAAAGAAATTGACGAAAGTTACTACAGTTATTAGTTAGTTATCCTGGGCTTTTTCCGCAACTCGACAACCATTGTGCCTTTTTTGCGTGATAGTGAGGTAGCCCTATTCCAACCATCCAAGCTCCTCCACGAAACTCAGTGTATGTTTCAGGTTGCTAAATGCCTCCTTTAGTGTATGTGGAGTCCCCAAGTACCTACTCCTGTATACCTCTACCTGTTTACAATTTAGAAGAATATGTTTTGCTGTTTCCTCCTCTTCCATGCAGGCCCTGCACATAGGGCTATCTGTTTTGCCCATATTGTGCAGATGTTTGTTTAATGTGTTGTGTCCCGTGATCAATCCTACTATTTTCCTCAGTTTGTGTCTGGGCGTTCATAGTAGGGTTTTTGTGAGTTTACAGTTCAATTCGGGTAGTACTTCTTTGGTCTGTCTGCAGGAAACCAGATCGTTCCAGCATTTACTGTGGAGATGTCGGTGATATAGACCGACTTGGTTTCGTATGTATGATAAAGGTAGTGGTATGATGGGTTCCGGTCCGTACGTCGGTGTCTCTGATCCTTTTCTCGCCAGTTCATCAGCCGCATCGTTTCCTCTTGAGCCACTGTGTCCTTTTATCCATTGTATAGTCACTTTGTGCCCTTCCTTGCTTTTCTCCATGAGGCAGCTGTGACATTCTAATATAAGTTCTGAGGTGAATTTGTTACTTTGTAGCGCTTGCAGCACTGATTTACTGTCTGACAGTATTAGTATATTTTCGTTTTTGGTTTTTCGTCTCCTCAGTGCCTTGCAGGCTTCTATTATTCCCACACATTCCGTCTGGAACACTGTGCTATGTTCTCCTAGAGGTTTCGAGATGTGCATGTTAAGGTCTTCTGAGAAGACTCCACATCCGGTACCTTCATTTGTTTTTGAGCCATCTGTAAATATTCTAAGGTGTGTTTGATTCAGTCCTTCCTTCTGATCCTCTGTTAACTGTTATGGCATAATCTTTCCAGAAGATCATCGTCTTTGGTACTTTGTCAATAGGTGCTTCCAGTATTGGCATTTCATTACTACAGTTATTATTATGTTTTATGAATAGCACACTTATATAATATATTCACAACAAATATTTTGGAATAACTCCAGCTATAACTTTTTTACCAGCCTCAAACGCGTTTCAAACGGATCTTACGCGCACGCACCATTTTCTTCACATTTGACCCCAAATATAACACGTAACATTTTCGAAATTATCTAGATAATCTAATAAAATACCATTCAAAATAATCTAATACGCCTAAACCTGGAGGTCTTGAGTGGCCATTCATGTTTCGGCTAAAAAATTGCCAAATTAGGCTGAAACCATGCTGAAACGCCATTTGCCGTATATGCTTTTTACACAGGCCGTGCTAATATCCCTCGCTCTGTGGTACTGGAAAAAGTCGCGGAAAACTTGTGTCTGACATCGAGAACACTTTATCTATGGGGTCGGGATAACCTAGTCAGGTTCAACCCCACAAAGACACAAGTTTGCGCGTTTACCGCTAAAAAAAACCCATTTACTGTGGCTCCAAAGTTCCAAGACACAGCTCTTACCATGTCAGGGAGTATTGGGATCCTCGGAGTCGACATTTCCAACGACGTCCAATTCCGATGTCACCTAGAGGGAAAAGCTACGCTGGCATCCAAAAAGCTCGGTGTGCTCAATAAAGCGAGGGGATACTTTACTCCGGGGCAAAGACTTCTGTTATATAAGTCGCAAGACATATATAATGTCGTCAGACCCCATATGGAGTATTGCTGTCACCTCTGGGCAGGAGCACCTGTATACCAGCTTGCACCCTTTGACTCGGTTCAGAGACGAGCTGTCCGAATAGTCGACGATCCCAGACTCACAGGCGGTATTGAACCCTTAAGTCTAAGGAGAGACTTCGCCTCCTTATGTGTGTTCTATCGTCTGTACAATGGGTTGTGCTCTGAAGAACTGTTCGACATGATGCCAACGTCCACTTTTCATCATCGCAACGCTCGCCACCGACTGGGCGCTCATCCTCACACCTTGCAACCTAAATGGTCGCGCACCGTGCGGTTTCAGAGGAACTTCCTCCCGCGGACGGTCCATCTGTGGAATGAGCTCTCTGCCGAGGTTTTCCCGTTGGACTACAGTATGGGGTTCTTCAAAAGAGGAGTGTACAAGTTCTTATTGCGTCGGCAACGCGCATGTGACACCTCTGGGGTTGCAGGCGCCCATAGGCTACGGTGACTGCTTTCCATCAGGCGGGCCGTATGCTTGTTTGCCACCGTCGTGGTATAAAAAAAAATGCTGGAGCTGCGTCTTGTTGGAACACAAAACAACATGACACTCATTCCCAAGCACCCTTTTAACTTAGGTGCATTTTTTTTTCAACGTTAATTTTAACGCTTATTATGTAAAATTACTGAAGGCAGTTTAACTCGCTCATATACTGCATGCCACACCATGGCCGATTGTGAGCTCTGGAACCTAGAACCATTTTTCTGATAGCCCCGAATGATTTCTATACTCGATACACACAATCGCCAATTTTGAACACGAAGAGTCTGTTCTCAGATTCTCGTAATAAAAATTAACTCGTCACCTGTGTGCAGAGCAAGTACTTTGTTGGCACTTTACACTCTTTTTTTTCTTTGACACTGCGGGGATTACACATCCATTGTGGTTGTATTTTATTAAGATGAATATACTCTTTACATTAGTATTTGATAACCTGTGAATCTTGTATTTTTTGAAGTGAGGCAAAATATTGTTATTCGAACTTATTTGACACGGTGTATCTAATTGGAAAATATGTATGAAAATGATAAAAAGTTTTCCACATACTCCTTACACGACTCATTTTGTAACACATAATACTTGCATACCAATTTGATATCATTTTGATAACAAAAAAGTCAACATAACCACCTCTTCAATGACAAATCGCAAAACAGCTCCTAGTTTGAGGTAGATTATTAAAAAACTAAGAACAAAAATTGAATAGTACTCACAGTAAAAATTAAAAAGTATTCAGTCAGAACAGAAATAATCTTCCGTTATAAATGGTAGCAGGGTTCTTTTTAGTTTATTATTCTAAGACAGTTAGAAGAGATGTACATAAACATGTCTAGGTTCTCATTTCGTGTAAAATATTTTTCTCAAACTTGCTACGGAATGTTGATGTTACTTACTTTAAATTAAGCCCGGAAATACTATGTATCCGGTGTCATATGCTAAGATGATATGTAAAGAGATTTCATGTATTTATTTCACACCTAGGACTGCAAACAAACTGTCTTTTGTTTTGAAACGTCAAATTGTGACACTAGGTCTTGTCATTCAGCCACAGAAAAAAAAAATAACCTAAGAACTAAATGTCTATACCAACAGGTAAAAGGATACCTCAAACAGATTTAAAAAAAAGTTAGGCGCGAATGTTTTTTTTTTAATGTTGTACGATACTGTACTATTGGTTTATTTACAAATCAAATAGTATGGTTCGGCAAAATCAGTTCGTTTTATTTCATGGCAAGTTTGAGAAAAGCACTATACAAATCTCGGCGAGAAACAGGGTTACAGGCCGCGTATTCCTATCTGGCCTCAGTTCCTTCGGCCAGATATATCTACTTGGCCTGTAACCCTTCATTTCCCGTCCTCTATAGTAATGTACTATAAATCCACGACCAACATTTGGCAGCGTCTTTCTGTACAAAAAACGGGTCATGATTGTATGTAGCAACCGAGATGCACTTTATTGTCTATCCTAGGTACCTGTAGAAAACAATTGCCCTTTTATGCACGTTGGACCTCGTATAATGAAGGCGCTATAACTCCAACAATAACGTTACCTGGTTCATTCATACCTTTGACCTACTTCATTTTTGTGGTGCGATAGGAGAAGTATTCAATTCGTATATTTTACAGCCAAAGATACTTAAATTAAAACCCAACTTATGGAGTCTATTTATGCGAGATTGTAAATTTATCCCGAAAGCTAACTAGTAAACCTTGACCTGTGTATCTAATATCTGCTACGGAAGCGAGGGAATCCTACTGACCCAGTTACCTACTGCACTTGACTCGAAATCCAAAAACACCCCTCGGACTACGTTCGGCGCGAGGACTTAGCCGCCCACTGCCACCGCCCCCGCAGCTATACTTGTACCCCTTAACGAATGCAGATGATACCATTCATACGATTTAAAGGACTATGCGCCAAAATTGACCAAAATCCAAATGAGCTAGAAGTAATGTCATTAAAAGGTCTGCTTTTGTACTTTATTTCATTCTGTAGGTATAAAGTTGAATTCCATTGCGTATTTTTATATAAGTAAGGCCTTCTGCAGAGAGTAGATACCCCTCTAAGTTTCTCTTAGATCGTATCTCACAAATTCCATTAGGGTAAATTTGAGTGTCAATTGTTTGATATTTGAACTCCTGCTTTCCTAGTTACGCGGTATTGCACTATCCCCGACGATAATTTACAGTTTTGCAATAGGATAAAACACACGTAGGTAGTTAATTTTTTTAATACATTTTATTTGTTTTTATTTCATGATATGGTTATATTTATTGACAAAACTTTCAGCTCTGTTGGTTTTTGGTCCACTTTCCATACAACGCTGCCCATGGTCCTTTGGTGTCAAATAGCTTTCTTAGTGCTTATTTCACATAAACTAAAATATACAAATACTTTACGTAGTTTAGTGTCCACCGATATCGTTGTTCCGAATTTGCACTGCCCCATTTCCTCTTTATTTTTAATGTCTCTTTTTACAATGACTGTTGATGAGTCTTCAAATTATTTAATAGGTTATATAAAGTTTTTCGAAGGTATGAATACTATGAATATTATATTTTTCCCTGATCCTGTCTTACGGTTCAAGAAAATGTAACTCTTTTATTTTTATTTCTTATAAATTGTTAGTGACATTTGTGCAGTTTTATGGATTAATCAGTACAATGAAATAGACACCCAGTCAATAACTAGATACTTAATGTAAACACTTGTAAGTGTGAACGATATTTGATTGATGTTGATGCTCAAATATGTATTGTAATAAATCTCATTTTTTTGCTAAAACTGTACTTGTGTGAGAATAGGTAAATCCAAATTAAAGCAAATCAAACCGGATTTGGATCTTAATGGTAATCCTGCTGAGCCGTGAGTCTACCTTAGTTAACCAGGCAATCGTGTAGTCTGGGCAACACATGTACCTGCCTTTTTTAATACCCTTCATAGAAACGGTATTTTGGAACTATTAAGACTACAAAAGAAAGAACAACTATCCCATAAACCTATTGAATTTTTCTTTACCTTTCTATAGAGGAAGCAGACTAAAAACCTGACAATATGTGCAATAAATATAAGGTGTTTTCAAATTTGTTACAGGTAGGTACTTTAAGGTATACATGTGTTCATGATAACAAACAAAGCGATCCCGCCGGCTGATCAGCAATTCATAGAAAGTGATTTCTTTTTCGAGATTTCGATATAAGTCCTATAAGGAAAGTTGTTGGTTATCATGAAAATCATGAACAGATGCATACTCTAAGGGATCGTTAACTAATTTGTAAATAACTTGTATATGTATAATTGTATATTATGTATCCCCCAGAGAAGATTTGAAAGGTACCATTGAGTAATGTACTGAGCTACTGAGAGTAGATCGAAAATAGTACGTGAAAAAAAGAAACTGTTTCAACAATCCTTTCTGAACGCCACATATTCCATGCATATGCATTTGTGCGGCTGCTTGTACTTGGTGTTGGTCGTTGCGAGTTGCATTCAATTTAGTTTTTAGGACTTCAGGCTCCGTATACTTATGTGGGTAGTCAAAGCTTCTTTAAAAGAAGACAGTTCAGATAGAATTAAATCAATACAACGACTAGGGTTTTCGATATTTAAGTGGCCAGCTCTTAGTAGGGACACACATTTAATCGCAACGCACTAATTAATTATTATAGAAATAGCTACATTTCAACAGAGAGACTAATCGCTGAACATACATAAACAATCAACAATTCGATTAATCGGGGGCTGTGTTTTTGAGGAGAGATTAGCAACGACTCACGTTAGGATTGTACATTTCTGGGGCGGGGTTATCCGACTGGTCGACTAAATTCGCTCTGACGTCATGCTTTACATAGAAAACGATATGGGGCCCAGCCCAGTCCAGGTCTGGTACGATTTGGTCTGAATCATTCTTAATAGTTCTCCACTACTGTTGCATGCGAAGTTTCTGTAGTTATTCATGTGTTGATGAGATTTTTCTTTGAAGAGCATGGAAATATTTAAATTTAGGTACCTAGTTATTCGTGTTTGATTAGTTAAGTCCCAATAAAGCACGTCTAGCACGTCTAGTGGTTAGCTGGAGTATAATCTGATCGCATGAGTGGGCACACCTATTACTGCTCTATTACGACCCATTACATCAATGCGCGTCACCGGGCGTGGCGAAAGTGTGACGTCGCAGCCGTGCAAAGAAAGCTGCGCGTGCGGCTCCGAGTACTCTTGCTTTCGATGGAGGCCGTGGCGTCTGGGTGATAGCGAAAATGACATACTTTGCGCATGTCGCTTCCACTGTCGCTTTTTCATTCCATATTCAAGTCACGGTTATGAAATCGAAACTTATTGAGTCATTAACCATACTCGCAACAAGTAAGAATGCGGTTTTCTTCTCCCAATTTTCGTAGACGGATGACCTTATTTCTTATCAACAAATTGTGTATTACCTACAATTGTTATTAATAGAGGAGTCTTGATTCATGGCGTTATAATTATGAAAAAATAACGTAGCTCTAAAGTTTTTTACCCAATGAGGGTATAAAGAAGAGAAGAGGGAGGCTAAATATTTGAAAATTTTGGGGTATTTAGCGTTTCCGTGTACCATTCTCAATATAACTCTGATGACATATTATTTTGACCCAATCCCAAAAGCGTCCAAACGAAAAAAATACCAGACTGGTTAAACTTTTTTCTTGTATGTACAATACAAGGCTGTCATAGACAGTCACTTCGATCGTTCATGACCCGTTCACTAAATTTTAGTTAGCCCGAACCAGGTCAAGATCTTAGATAATTTCATTTTAAAAATTGAATAGTGGTAACTTCACCTCGATGGTGACATTATTTTATTATTTATTTTTGTGGTCATTCAAAATAGGTGTTGTTGTCTTATAATTGGTAGGTGCTTTTCCACTAGACCTACATATATTTTTGGGACCTAGAAATGCACTTAACTCACAGTTAATGAGTATCCTGACGACAATTAAGCTATTTATAACCCACTATCTCTCCAGTTTGGTTGTTTGTTTACGGGGCTGTTGTACGGGTCGTTCCTTTTACTATGGTTTTATCATGTTAGGATAATCGGAGTGAAGCGACTGCTAGGTAACGCGACAAACCTTAAAACAATGAGTACCTTTTGTTAATGGATGAACCAAATTGGTTTGGGGATAAATTTATGTTTCTTCTTTCGTGCCTAGGTTTCTGAGCACCCTATAACTAGATACTCAAATTTTATGTTGGCATATATTTTTGTTGGCTAATTGAACAGACTGATTAATCGTCGCCAATTTTAATCCCTCATAAATTAAAGAAAACCTAACTAAAAAGGAGTGATCCTCTTAGGTGTATTTTTTGGTCTGGGATTGTGTAATAAAGGTTCGGGAAATAATAATACAAGAATGGAATCCTCAAGTCCCTTAAGGCCAGTTGAAGTTAGGGTAGTCTGCGTTAGCGCTGATACTTTTCGGCAGTCATGCTGCAAGCAAGAGCGATTACGATGCGAACATAAACACAAGCTCGCTCGCAGCAACCCTGCCCTGCTGCGGCACCGCGCGCAACTGGGTCAGTGGGCCGCCCCCCGCGCCCCTCCCCGCCCGACCGGTGGCGCAACCGCGCGAACGCGCACTAACATAGACCTGGATCGCGGGAAAGTGGGTCACCGACTCACTTTCACTTATTACATGGGCTCCTAATCGTTTTCCATTGTGCGAGCGGGCGGGGGCTCGCGGGTGGCGGCGGGGCGCGCATGCGGGAGGCGCCGGCACGCGCGACGTTGTCGCCGGCTGCCAGTCGATCGCGGGACGTCCACGGTGTGGTACGCGTGTCGCCGCTTGTACTGACACTTGCGACGATCGTAATTGAGCGCGCGCCTTCAAACTTACGAACGGTTACCACATACCGGCGCCCGGCGCCTATAGGACTTTCGACTTTACTCGCATAGGACAACATGTGCTGGATTTACGTGCCTCTTCCTATAGTGCTCGAACAGGTGCAGCCCGCAAACGGCAGATAGTGTTGCGGCTAGACCGCTAGTGAACTCGGTGACTGTGTAAACGTTGTTGCGGTTGAACGCCGGTAGGATTTGCAATAAGCAGCCGCCTCGTGCGGCCGAGCATGACGATGGACCAGCAGACAGGCCTCATGTCCCTCAACATGTCCCCGTTCGATCTGAGCCCGGGGCCCGAAGGCACGGGTTCGGGCGGCGGGCCCTCGGGAACTTCCCAACAGTACGTGCCGCAAGGTGCTGCCTACCAGTGTGGGCCGGAACAACAGTCTTTCGGCTACGCCAATTTGGATCCCTCATATTTATTTCCCACAGGCGCCGGCGGCGAGGCTGGGGCCTACCTACCGGCCACCGGCGCGGTGTGCGACCAGACCGACACCAAGGACGTCATAGAAGAACTGTGTCCCGTGTGCGGGGACAAAGTCAGTGGATACCACTACGGGCTGCTCACATGCGAATCATGTAAAGGATTTTTCAAGCGGACCGTGCAAAATAAGAAGGTGTACACATGCGTTGCAGAACGAGCATGTCACATAGACAAGACACAGAGGAAACGCTGTCCTTTCTGCCGGTTTCAGAAGTGTCTGGATGTCGGCATGAAGCTTGAAGGTGAGTTCTTGTCTCTTTCATACTTATAGTATTAACTTCTTCCGTCTCCTGATCTCACATTATAAAACTTGCTAATGTGTCCTGTGCAATCAGGAGAAGGAAGTGAACATGCAATTCAACTGGAGCTGTACTGAATCCCAACGTTCAATCAAGAGCAATGAAATCGGCAAACATTATGGAAATGACCAATACAAACCCGCCCGTTTTCATTGCTCTTGAATGTAATAACATATAGGTACCTACGTTATAACTTACACATAGGGCTACGCCTTATTCAGGCACAATACTTGCGTTTCCGTCTTTTGTAAGGTGTATGAACTCTTATTTGTGCTAGGTACAGTACAACTACCCATTAAAATCGGGGATATTCAAGACATTTCGCTTCCCGTAGTTACTCTGGGAGAAACACAGCCTCAAAGATTTACTGATGATTCAATTATAAATACGTACCTGTTACTTATGAGGTATTATTGAAGAAAGGACCTACCAGCCACCTTTATTGTTAATTTGTAAACATATTATTTTCTACAAGTAGGTAGGTGTTCCGATGTAGCTTTGATAGTTCTGCACTAGTAAAGTTGTCATAAAATCAGTCAACAATACAACTAATTAAAAGATGTTTTAAAAGTTTCGTAGGGGTCGTTAGTAGTTACGAAATGCCGTTCATAAGACAAGGCAGATGCGGCTCGTCAGTGTCAGATACCCGCTGGAGCTAGACACGGCGTAACAACATCGGCATCCTGCTCGACCTTCACCCATTTACGCTTAACTGGTTGGTAATTTACATCGCAACTGGTTATCCTGTTCATTTTTATGGGGATTAGGAAAACGTGTAAAGCCGTGTTTTTCATATTCAAATCATACATCGCAAAAATGATGTTGATGCTTTTGAAACGTAGGTAACTAAAATAAATGGTCTACTTTTGGACAATCTGCTTGTTGACGAGAGGTAAACTTTGGTAATATATTCGTAGTTAGGCAGTAGGTAGTAACATTTTTCTTTTCTCGCTTTGTAACTTCCTCGACATTTCGTTGTTTGACACAATGTTATAGAGATAGCACTGATGTGGATGTAGTGTAATGTGTTTCTAAGTTGTAAAATTATTATCTAGGTAACTCAGCTAAAACACAGTAAGACTGACTATCATTACATGAAAACAACACCGAACAGCCGAGGTTTGCCCTACCAACAAATGTCGCTATATTCATTATTAAGTCTAAGTCTGTCAAGTCTCTAATCATCGTTTTTCTTATAATATCTGATTAATAAAACGAAAATCCCACGTCGTGAGTAGGCCTATTGATGGTTACGTGTTTATCGTTGTTACCGTCACGTTCTACTCGTAGCTATGCAAGTACACAAGGCGCGATAAACGGTAAAACCACAAGCCTACAGTATTCTAATAAGCGCGATATAATCCTAACTAGAAATTA
>JALPQI010008730.1:0-44398 GCA_025490895.1 Thaumatotibia leucotreta
AGGATTTAAAAGAGGGTTAGCATTCTTCGTTTTACTATACTAAACAATTTAAGCAAACGCTCCCTGAAACTCGATCGAAGAACCTATGGCGCGCGGTAAACATACATAATAAGGCATACTGCTTTTTCAGGCCAGTCGTAATTAAATTATAATTGGTGCACTAACTTGCATTAATTGACCCAGTTCCAAAACTGAACTGCATTCTACTTTCGGGTACTGTGTAACCAGTAATATCTACCACATATTTTACATATACATATAGGTATGCAGTTCAGCATAGTGGATATATTACAGCGATCCCCAACCCGCTTCTCTAGCGTGGCGATTATGGGCATTTACCTACTAATGCGTCCATAAGCATAAGTAATAGGAGAGTTCAGTCCAGCAGCGAAATAGGCTGATGATGTGTTGTGACAGGCAAAGTTAGTCAAATAGCAATTACCTAGACCTGACAACTCTTCGTAGACCAATTTAGATGAAATCTTGTGTAAGATCTGAAATCGAATTGGAGATCACAAATGTAAACAAATGGGATACCACCACAAAAAAATAATTGCGAGAGGTGGGTATGCTAAAATCATTGAAATACTTTAAAAAAAAATTACATTTACAGTCACTGACGGTACGTATAGTTTTTACAAATTTTTAATATCATACATTATTTTTTAATGATATATTTCTCTAGTTTTAATAAAATGTATGGTGTTTAATTTATACTACTGGCAATGATAAGAAGTTTAAAACATTTGGTTCGCAGTTATAACAATGTACTGAAAAAAATCAAAACAAGATGGTGCTCCAAATGACTCTTTTATGAATTCATAAAAACTCCTTAAATTTAGCATTACAAGGAACATGAATACAGATTTTAGTATTTTCATGTACAAATTAATCATTTTAATTTTTAATAGAAATGGATTCGGTTGTAACCATAGATGAAGACTGGAATTCGTTCCCCGACTATCCTAAAGATTAAAGTAACACGACATTGGTTTTCAAACATTGATTATGTCGATTATTTACATCATTCTAGTAAATTTTCTAGGTAATATTTTTGTACTCAGGAACCGTGGACACTCAGCCGTATGTTTTTTATAGTCATGTCCAAACATATGTTAATGATTGTGATACTTGTGTATCGAACATACTTTGACTTTCGCGTATCTACACCTAAACATCAAGCATTGTCTTAGGTTAGCACCTGTAAGGATAGTTTGTAAGTGTGCAAATAAATAAAATAAAATAAATAAATAACCCATCTCAAAATGCCACGTTAATTTATAAAGGTGTTAAAAAATAAAAAAGTTTTATACCCCAGGAATGTCACTTTAACATTGACTTTATAATGTCATGTCATTGTCATAGATTGTTTACATTTTTGATCTCGAATTCCATTTCAGAGCTTAGTCACTGGGATGGAAAGAACATCTTTAGAGCAGATTGTACATATCTCAATGTGCGTATCTCAAAAAAATATTAAATTTTGGTTAAATTATACGTATGTAATTTCTAATCAGTCTGGAGCTCTTTTCATTTCTGACGTCAACAAAAATGTTCCAAAAATTTAATTTTTAAGCATATTTCCACTTGTGTTACTATTATACGGAGTATAAGGAAAATAGTAACGCAATAGGAAATCACATTTTTTTTTTGAGAAACATTCATCAGGGGCATTCATTAAGCATGCCATAACAAATATTTACTGAATAACAAATCATCAATAATCAATACTGCTAGGCCTCGTTTAAAGTTAGTTTACCGTCGTTAAAAAGAACGGCCCACTTGCTTCAGATAAAAGCCTGTCTAAGTGTCTAGCTCCATTGTAAAACACTGTACAGAGCACTAAAGCGGGGAAAGGAGGGTATTGTTCTCGAAACGAGATACACTTATCGCCAACGTTGGACAAATATTGGCAACCACAGCACAGAATAACGAATAGTGCAGTCTTGTCTTATTATGTATATATATTATAAATGAAGCGCCAATAGTATGCAGGTATATACGTATTATTACGGGAAGTGTCGATGGCCGAAGAAGTAGGGGGCGCGCACCCAGTATATGGACGGATGAGGTCCAAAATATAACCCAAACTTCACTCCAGGCAACCATTCATATGGCCGAAGATAGAACGGCCTGGAGAGCAGTGACAGGAAGAATAATATCTCATAGGAGTCACGTCCCTCAGACATGAGGCTACGACTCAGAAGAAGAAGAATATACGGATTAGATCATGATTCATGTGTATCTATGTAGCCGTACCATGAGTTGGAAAGTAAAGGATACGTTAGGTTTTACTCGATACGTAAAGCGTTCCATCGCGCTCGCATTGACATAAAGGAGCGAGCATGATGGCCTGCTTCACGTATCGAGAAAAAACTAATGTTACTGGTAGTACTGACACTTGCAAAGTCATGGTACGGCTACTGAAGGGCTTACCGCGAACGTCGTAAATTTTGAGCGTAGTCTTTGTCACACCCATGAGTCTTTGACCATGACAGGATACAGTTGATTTTTAAAGTTGACTACTGACCACGTCGACATCGCCGTCTCTCTTTCGCGACCACGCAGCGAGTCCATTAAAATATTCGGATCTATGACTGAGGCCGTCAAAAGTAGTCAAAACTGGTTTCCACCTACACAGCAACTCACAGAGTGAGCCATTGCCCTTTCCAAGCTCGGAGGCTCCTAGCGAGACCTCTGAGTTGTACGCGTCCATACCATAACCCTGGCTGGTACCTATGATTATCTGTAGAAAAACCGGCCAAATGCGTGTCGGACTCGCTCACGAACGGGAAAAAAACATGTTTGTTGTATGGGAGCCCCTTTAAGTATCTATTTTGTTCTACGTTTTCGTATTTGTTGTAGCGGCAACAGGCCTGCTACCGCTAACACCGAAGTTCGTAAAATTTGGGGATTTGTCTCTGTCCAACGAAGGCGTCATTAGTGGTAGAGAAAAAACCCCAAAATTTTCGGGTTTCGAAGTTCTCGGTAGGGCTGCAGAAATACAGCATCAGTGAAAGTATCAACTGTCTAAGTATCACGGGTCATGTAATACAGTCTGGTGACAGTCAGACAGCGGTCCTTTGGGCACGTAACCCTAAAAAAGCTTAATTTTAAAGATTTGCCACCAACGTTTACAAACCTTGGCCCAACATCGCAGGCCTGCAAGCCATCACCGTCAGCTGCTCCGAAGGCCGCTATATCGACTTAACTCGATAAATCTAAAAACAACTCTCGCCCCCACTCAATACGGCCCTACATCAAACAACACCCACCCACTGATGCAATTTTCATCCTCCCCCCATCGGGTTAAGGAACAAAATCCCATACACCGAAGTGTGAAACGAGATATCGCCATTACTTAATCTCGTATCTTATGCTGTTAGCAAAACTGAAACGCAGTAACGAATGTACTATTCACATACAGTTACTGCGTTTTTATTTAATTCTCCAGTTCGAAATACGAGGATTTTCAAAGTGGCCGATTTCTATATTGTCAGGGGTTTTTTGGACCGAGTTGAGTGTTTTAACTGTGTAATTAGGCGTAATGGGACGTTTAAATTCGGCTGACACGTTTTTGTGAAAAACACGTTGCGTATTATATTACTTTATGCGATTTGAGGGTTAGCTACCCCGTTTAAAATCTGTCATGTGTGAAAATGTATTTGTAAATTTTTAAACAAGGGGCCCTTTGCACTGATAAATTGCTTTATCGCGCACTAGTGACCCGCCTGTTTTAATACACCCCCCCCCCCCCCTCTGAACTAAGTCCTGGATACGAGCCTTACTGCAATCGAGTTAAGTGTTTGCTAGAATTGATAAAGAAATCGATTGGTCTGATACTTAATTTCTCAGATATTTTAACATTTGCTTGGTACTACTGTCTTAAACAGAATATATTTTTTATGTTTTATGTTCAGTTTGAGCATAGGAATGGCACTTAAGAATCGCATAAAAATAATAAAAGCTACTACGTTGTCTACTTTACGATGAAATAAACAAAAATATCAAGTGACTTCTGGGATACCCTTGGGGGTTGTTTTTGCTACTTCCTGTTTTCTCAAACTTACTCTTTCGTCTTTCGTTTCATCTATTAACGTAACCATTTTTCGTGCTTACCATATTACAACTAGATTTTGCCCGCGACTTTATCTGCGAGGAATTTCCTAACCAACAAAGTTTCTCTATTAAGAAAATCGTAGGTTATATTCTACTACATCGGTTTCCTACATGCTGCTTTCCAAAGTAATATTATCCTTGGTTGTTCTTTTATCAATACACCCAGAAATTACCTTAATTCGCGAGCGCCAAATGTCACTGACTGTACGCGTGTAACGGACGCGCGGGGTCATTCACCCGGTTACGTAACCGCCGAAAAGTGCGCGAAGTGCGCGCGGACTTGCAAATATGGGTTCCGCGCGAATTTGTTGGTTTCGACGACGCGACGACGGTATATGGTGTGGACGGTATATGGACGGTATGTATACGGTGCTGTCGATGCAGCACTCTCCATTGAGGGCTGGGCGCTCTTAATAATGATGATGATGATGATTTCCGAGGTTGAATTAAGTATAGCGAGGAAATGGCACTTGCGCGCTGCAGATTTAAAAGCTTACCACCTTATTCATAAACGTCCCCCAACTTAGGAAGCCGTTTAGTATTGTTTCACCCTTTTCCGTCTTATGGATGTGTCATTCATGAAGACCGAAAGGAACAAACGATATTGGCTTAAATAAGTTAATGACACTCCTTTTTGAAGAATCATACATTACATGCCCTACATTACATATTTTATGCTGTGCACAAATGGTCAGTTAAATGTGTTGCTGATGGTTCTAACAACAACACATAAAACTCTTAAAAGACATTAGGTGGACTTTACGTGTTTGTTATAAGGTTTAGCATTTGTCCGTTATCATTATCAATGTGGATGACGGTACGATCTCTGCAACACTCGGCCAAAATTAATTCGGGTGTAAACTGTGAACTTAAAAGTGGGACACGACATGCGCAATAGTGCTAAGGTGAACAAAAAATATGTGATGTAGGTATAGGAATCCTGTAATACGTATGTTATCCTATGTTTTAATGAGTATGTTGTGTCATAAATAAAGTTTTTTTTTTCATTCTTTCCTTCTATATTGTATTGGTACTGTATGGGAGAAATCCGTGTAAGACTTCAGCGGAACCCTAGATTTTTTATAAAGAGGGCCTGGATTTTATGGTACGTATTTGATTACTTGGAACCTCGGGGCACCAAGGACACTTAAATTGGCCTTTAAATGGCGCACTTAAAATTATCTCTTTCCAATAGCTTTTGAATTCGAGCACGTGGCACGTTTTGCGTTAACGCCGAAAATAATTACTTTGACTTGGCCGACTGGTAGTGAATATGTATACTCAAACTTAACGCAAGTTTGCCTTTTACACTGCATTTGTACAAGTGCGTTTAACCTGTCAGATTATTCTTAAACATCTACCATGTCTTAATTTACAAATTTTGTTGTATTCTAACAAATCGTTAGTTGAGAGCCAAAGCTCGCTGAGGAACAAATACCTATTTGAAATAAAGGCCGTGTCTCAAATTCTGACTTGATACTGAGTACTGACATATACGACTGTTAGAGTAGGGGCAGTTTTAACTAAAGGAAGATTTTCCTGTCAGCCAACAATATGTGGATATTTGTCAAAGTGACTTGAAGACAAAACACTTCATTTTGAAGTTTTAAGAGTCTTTACTTATTTATTCGAATATGCTAATAACAAATATAGCACGAGTTACAATTTTACTAAATATTTTACTAGCATATTACCTACAGGCCGAAGATTTCATCTCCAGCTTGGTAACATACATAAATACAGGATTATTATATTTATAATCCGGTACCAAGCTGCCCATAATTCCCCTTCCTTTAATAATATTTTTATAACCAATCCAAGGATAGGAAATGACGAGACCACTCGGGTCCAAGATTAAGGCTACGTGGGCGGTTATTCGCACACAGCCTTTATTATTATTAGCAACGATATTTGTGGGCTTGTTACTATCCTGAAAATACGACCTTTATAATGTATCGCAAGGTACATTAAGTTTTTACTAAGAGTGTAAGCACATAATAAATGTAGGTATATTTTTATGCAGATGCCGCCAGCATCCTCAGTACGATGCCACAAGGGCCAATCTTAGATAGGTATAGGTTATGTTAATTCTTTAGATTTAATGTATGTTTATAAATTGTATATATTTGTAAATAAAGATCTAAAAAAAGAGAAATACAGACACGGATGCCAACTTGCCGAGAAGATCACCTCTATATTTCCCAAAATATTTGTATGAAACATTCCTTTTTATAACCAGAACGGTATTAGTATTTTCTGCCCTCCGGCCGGCAAACAGCACTTTGCCGGCCGCTGCGCTGCGTTAAACTAAGTTGCCGCCTGCCGGCTCCGTTGAGCAAAAAACGGCCGTTAAATGGAAAAGCCTTGGATCACATGTTTGTCGTCCTCGGCTTCGCCTCGGCCTACTATTACACGTCATCCGAGACATTTCCCACTTAAACGGCCTCGGCATGTAATGTACTTTTGTAACAAGGTGTATTTGGTAACAAGAAAGGAAAGTTATACAAATTTCTTGGGACGTTTTGTGAAAGTAGTTTTGTTCTACATCATGAGATTCACGAGGTATCAGCTATCGGTCTGCCAAATTTTACCAAAAAGCAAAATAGATCCATTACTACATTAGCATTGAATACGTATTACGCTACCTTTACGTAATTTTACTCCCCAGTAAACCCATCGTTTTCCACCCGTGTACCCTTAAAGCCTTGGAGCCATTCGGAAGGAATCAAGGCTATTTCCGCACGCCTAAGTATTCCTTAATAATAGAAAATCGCTGTGACGTTTAAATTCATATATTACATCAAAATATTACCTTTTGCGTAGCTTTAATCCCGATGCCGGGTCGGACGTCGGACGTACAGGTAGCAATTATTTAAACCATATTTGGTGTTACAGTGTTACTTGTGTATGTTTATATCAACAGAAACCTACAGAATGTATATCTTATAAATATTAGATGTCATATACCAAAGAAAAACGACCAAGATCACCTAAAGCCCGGGTGGGGATCGAACCCTAGTACTCAGCTTTCGCGGCTGATGCTGCTGATGAGGTGATCTTGGTCGTTTTTCTTTGGTGTACGACATAATATTTATAATTTATATAGTATTAAGTAGTATGACTACTGGGGAAAAATAAAAAGTACAAATCAAAATATTTAGTTAATAAATAATTTGATTTGGGTTATCGCAATACGTTCAATGTATATCTTATTAATTAGTAGATAACAACGGGTATTCGCTTAGAAGTAATTAAACAATGTACCTTCATTCATAATCAGTCAAAACTCAGTTGCTAGTATATGTGTATTACAATGCTGCAAGTAATTATATAAAATTAATTAAAATTTCAAGTAGGTACCTACCTACTCAAACGCGAACATTTACAACCACAGTAAAGTTAACTCATATTACCGATTATTTATTAATATTATTATTGGAAAAAGGTACGATGAAATTACAAACACATTTATCGAGTACCTATTAATAAAATTATATCCGCCCTCCGGTTCATGACAATAATAGAATTAATTGACTTTATTTCCGTGAAGCGTGTTTTTGGGCTTTGTTCTAAAAGTTAAATTTTAGACTGTAATAACAAATAACTTTCGTTTTCGTAAATATGTGTTTAAAATAAGTAAGGAAGGATACAAGATATTAAAATATTATCGAACCGGGTTACTCGCGTATTTAAGCTAGCAGGGCGCAGACCCGCAGTACGCGTAGGGCTTTGGCCGAGGGTGCTCCGGACGAGGACCCTCTTAATGGGTCAAGACATGTCGAGCAATCATCGACTTAAATACGTGAGTAAAACTACGTATGTCCATAACATTAACAATGCCAAATTCGAATTATTATTTTTCTCCCTTAAATTATGAGGATATCAAAATTTGTGTTGATTCAACACACGTATATCGTAGCACATCTTTGTAACCGGAGATTGATGTACTATCGACGCTTTATCGTCTGCAGTAAATGGGGTTTTGTGGCCATTTCCGGACAGGTGCCCGGGAAATATTTGTCGGAAGAAGCCTCTTTGTAAGAAACTCGGCTGGGAACACAATATGTATAGGGTTTTCTTTAAGTATAATACTTACAGGAGATACTTAACGGAACTATCGTAAAACTACAGCGGGGAAGTACTTAAGAAGTTGTATAGTTTTACTAACAATTTTGTAACTATTACTTGTAAGTGCTATAAGGAGTATATGGATGTTATTTATTATGACATGACTATTTTTGATGTACGCAAGTGAAGCACTGAGCCATTTTCATGTTCATTCAAATCCTGGGAGATATGAGTAAGTATTCGGAGACAACTTACACAGACCACTAACAAACAAAGCTTGTACGATATACATATGTCTATAGACATTTATATAAACAAACAAGCATATATTCAGGAACAAATATCGTGAAACCTCTGATTGGCGAAACTAAAGACCGAATAGCTGACGACTTCCTCGCACAGCATCCTAGATAGGTAATACAAGTAGGTACAATGCCAGAAGGGCCAATCTTAGATATAGGTAGGTTAGGTTACTTAGTTTAGGTAGATTTCATTGATGTGTATAAAAATATAAGAATAATAATATATAAATACTAGTAGTTATTGACTGTTTTTGTTCTAGTGTTATTGATTGTTGTAGATAACATTTAAGGGAAATTATAGTTCGGGAAATATTATTTGACCGGTCGTAAGTAACGACCTTTTGTTTTGCGTTAACACTTACTAGACTATCAGTAGTTTCTATTGTTAATGATGCATAACAAAAGGTCGTAAGTAAGATATGAGTCGGTCAAATAATATTTCCCGAACTATACCTACTCTCAAAACAGTGTTCTTTATAGTGAGATTTCATTTCTTCATATATTTACACTACATAATATTTGTATATCATGCCATGAAAGTGTGATATTTATATTTTAGTATCACGCTGTTTTCTCCGAGGAGGCAGATATTCCTCGCATTACCTATTCTACGGCAATACTAACATACGTCCTTGGTTCATTTCATATGCTTTCGAATATTTTTATATTCATCGTTGCTTTTCTTAGGGTACCATATTCGAATAGTAATAAATAAATAAATATCATGGTTTAGAAACTAACATGGTAATTTACATTATCACTAATTTATGAAAGCAAAGTAATCCCTTGCCATAGTTTTATTCCGTAACTGTCGCGATAACCGAAGACGAAATTATATAGTTATACCTATATTTATATATACAAGGGTGTAGAAAACAACCATGACCCAGGACAAATAGTTTTATGATTAGACATTGGTAATTGTACCGAGGATGCTGTCGTCAAATAGTTTCATAACTAGACCACTCGTAGTTTTAATAAAAATAAGTGTTTCTATTGTAATAAAGACTAGGCAGTGAGAGTCCCTGCCAGGGGCAACGCAGCGCACCGACGCGTGACCAAACAGCCCTGGACGGACCTATTCTGATAGGATTTCATAAAGACCGTCTTCGTTTTGTCTTCTAACTGTTTTAAGTAGTTTTTTTTCTTGCTATTGTGCCTGACTATTCAAAAGTGCTTCTAGGCTTACTTGAATAAAGAATCATTTGATTTGAACCTATAGGTCGGATTTACACGTAATTTTTAACGTAAGTGGTAGATAGATGGAGAGCTATGTTAAGGAATGAGGTAGTGATATTCCCATTTCAATCATTAGTAGATATATAGATGCGATTCTACTACAGTCAAAGACAAAATAAGGTATACACATAAAAAGTTCAAAAAGATGTCCCAGTGCACTCTAATTCAGTGTAATAAGAACGTCATAACATATTTATGAGCGGATTATTTCGATACTTATTTTTGCACTAGACTGTACATGCTTGCGTAAAACTTTACAAGTGTAAGTTCTTTTTTGGAGGACAGAGATTTTAAAGAATTCAAATTAGGACTTGTTTTGGTTTTAATTTATTTTATACTGCCAGCTATACGTTATTTCTTATTTTACATTGATTATTGTTTTAAGCTGTAGCTACATAATTGGTCAAGGGCGAAAGTTCTTATTTAAAAAAAATTGGCAGAGCAGTTTTGATCAAGAAGAAAGTAAATTACCTACCTGAATATTAAAGAGGTACCTATAATATTTTATGCAACCAGGTGTGCCTATCCCGCATTGGCCTATAGGTACATCAACGAAAGGCAGTGTACCCTTTCCTGACACTGCTTGCATAGTCTTCATGTCTTTAATATACTCGAAGGCATTTGATGATGATGACAATACTTTTATGTTTCTGAATAAGTAGTACTCATAAATTGTTGTAGGCAGTCAAGTATATCTCCAATATCTAAAATCCACGAACGAAAATTTCAAGATACCGAAGCGCTGCTTCAATTTATCGTTTATCTGTATTGTGATCTGAAACATCCGATATTTGCTGGTAAAATATGCCATGGTAGTGCCAAGTCTATGTTAATGTAATAACAAGTTTCGAGCCAAAAACAGGATTATAGGCGCAAGCCGTGAGCCATCGGGACAAAGGAGGTGTTCAAAAGTATCTGTACATGTTCTTTACCGTTACAAACCAAGAAATTTGTTTTACCTGTCCAGATAATTGCCGTTTGTGACTAAATACACTCGGCGTCAAAAAAATCGCACCTTTTTAAATTCTCCTTTCGAGTGATCATAAACCCTATATTGTGTATGACAAGGTATGACTGTGGGGTCTCATTTTAAAGGTAATAAAACCCTCCATCAGAAAATTAAAATTTACGATCAACTTCAGTACGAAAAAAAAGAAAATTTGCCAGGAAAAAGGAAAATCGTTTATTTACACAAAAATTACAAAATTTTAAAGCATAACAATAACAAAAAATAAAGCTTAAAACTAAACTTAAAACCTAGTGTTGCCTCCTCTGGCCCTCCGAAGATCTGCCAAGCGGTCACTCATGGACCTGATGAGTGTGACGATGCTCTCTTGAGGGATGTTGTTCCACTCCTCGATGACGGCATCATGAAGCTCATCGAGAGTGACAGGAGCAGGATCACGCGACCGTACCCGCCTTTTCAGCTGATCCCAAAGGTGTTCGATGGGATTCAAGTCAGGACTCCTTGCTGGCCACTCCATAACGGTGATACCAGCAGCATGCAGGTAGTCCTTGACAATTTGCGCTGTATGGCTGCGGGCGTTGTCGTGCATGAACTGGAAGCCACGTCCAACAACATCAGCATAAGGGACCACATGTTGATCCAGGATCTCCGCTACGTAACGCTGAGCATTCAGGGATCCCTGGCCACGGCCACCACCAGTCCGGGAAACGCAGACAAGTTCGGTCTTCCCGTCGACAGAAATGCCGCCCCAGAACATGCAGGATCCACCTCCGTAGCCGACGGTTTCTACGGTGCAGGCTTCTGTGTACCGCTCCCCAGGTCTTCTGTATGCCCTTCTGCGCCTATCGTTGGTGTAAAGGCACACCCTCGTCTCGTCAGAAAAGAGGACCTTGCTCCATTGGGCGAACGTCCAATTCTCGTGTGAAGCGCGAAATCCTCTTCTGGCAGTCCGGTGCTGTGCAGTCAGTTGGGGGCCCGTAGCGGCTCGGTGGGGCATCAAATTCCTCTCTCGTAGTCGTCTTCTAATCGTCGAGACGCTCACCGACGTTCTGCGAGCTGCTCGAAGCTGTTGCTGGAGCTCAACAGCGTTGGAAAAACGATTTCTCAAAGAGGTCGTCACGATGTACCGGTCGTCTTGACGGGAAGTACAGCGTCGTCTCCCGGAACCACGCCTCCTGATGTAGCCGCCAGTCTCCTTGAAACGCTGTAACACTCGTCGCACTCGAAAACGACTGATGTTCAGATGCCGAGCAACTTCTGCCTGTCGTAGTCCAGATTGGAGAAGTGCAATCACTTGAGCTGCTTCTTCCGGTGTGGTGTCCATTTTCCGAAGGTTTTTTCTTGCTGTAGCTGTTTAGGTGTGTCCTCAGTGACGCCTGGATACTGAATGACCCATAACTGACCATTACCCCCTCTTTTATACCCATCCTTGGGGCCGCAATTAGTGACCTGTTAAAAGCGTGCTACGGAACTTTTGATTTCAAACGCAAATTTTCCGGAGATCATTATTTTTACGATAACAAACAATACTCCATTTTAAAGGTCATTAATCGCGCTTTCAAATGATAGTAATATTGTTAGGGTGCAACAAATAATATATGAGCTATATTCGTTCAAAACAAAATTTCCGAGATGTGCGATTTTTTTGACGCCGAGTGTAGTAAATACATTCTCATGTCAAAGAAAAAATCTCATGACATGAGAATTATGGAATGACTAAAATACAAACTGCGATAAAAGCGCGTTGAAGATTTTTTTTATAACATAATGTACTTGCCCCTTCGATATACATATATATTTTGATTGCGACTGTGCTATTGCCAATTATTTTACGTGAGTGTTCAATTTAAAACACGAATCATGAACTCGATCCGAACCGAACTGAGAATTACCTTGTTGTCGTTCACACAGAATACTAAATATTCGCACGCATGTTTTCGGTATAAGCATTTGGCTTTTTCGTTGATTGAGTTACATACCTAACTGTAAACAGAGCTGCAATAAAATCGTTTTAAAACTCCCCGTAATATGTACACGGATAATAATCATTAAGCCCTTCTGGTTTGCTTTCATTCTCTTCGCCGGGACGTTACCCGATCTGCTGTTGTCATCGCTTACCAACCGTTACCGACCACTGGCCTCAAGCTTTATTCATCAAATTATTTCATTCTATTTATAGTCTCACGGTAAGCTCAAAGATACGAATATATAGAAAAAAAACCGTGACCAAAACAAATAAATATTTATATTTTCTTCCTGAACTAAAAATCTAAATGTGACGTCACACTAAGGGGGGAGGGTGTAGGTAATTGTGACGAAGTGTATCAAGGGGGGAGGGGTCAAAAAATCATGAAATTGGTGTGACGTAATTAATGGATGATCCCTTGGTCACGGATTGTGGCATTTTATTTGTGATAAACTCACAAAAAAATGTCGTCGCCGGGATTCGAACCTAGAACCTTCAGCTTTGTAAGCTATAACTGCTATAAGCTAGTACTTGTATTTGTAAGCAGATAGGCTACGCATACTGAGAAGCACTTATAATCAGAGTACCAAGTCTAAAATTTCGTGCAATTGTCTCAAGATGCTTAAAATTGACGATTGAATATGTGGTAGGCTCTACTGACTCTGTCACTCTAATAACGCCTTCGTTGGGGTGACAGAGACAAATTCTTGGAATTTGCTGATTCCAAAGTCCTGGTCCTAGTTACCCTCGACTAGGGCTGCCATCAGTGGCATCAGTCCGGGCTTCCCCGGATTTGTCCTGATTTGGAAGCCGTCTGGGGCTTAGAAAATTACACTTTTTATGTGGGGTAACAAGTCACTTGATCTTGAATTTAAGTATTAATCGGCATTATTGGGCAATTTGGTCATACACCGTTCAGTCGCCATCAGATATATCAGAGCTGTCACTGTACTCAACATTTCTGAACATGGACTGAACGCCATAAACCATGACAATAGTGCTCTGCTCAGATATGATATTTTATTTTGTGGCCGCCCTGGGCGCTTCGATATATCTCATTGTCACTGTGTAAAGTAGAAGTCAAATAAGGGATTTACGCCAATGTCCGAGTTTTTTTAGCCTTTGTCCAAGTTTTGCGTGCTTCGAGATGGTAGCACTAACCTCGACTGGAAACTTTAATAAGCGATTTAAACATAGATCCGGTTTCTTTGATCCGAGCATTTTATAAGAAGCTGAAGTAATTGAAAGCTCTCCGGAAGTAATTAGTTATTAATTCTGTTGCCAATGACGTAAATATTTATAGGGAAGAAATAGAACATCCCACGTTCGCAAAATTCTTATTTCTACGGATACTCGGAACGTGTTTTTACGTCATGACATGTATAAATTGATATTTTGTTTGTGGAATATTGCTAGTGTAATCTTACAATGCAAACGTACATGATTTTTAACATGACAAAGGTCTGCGACCATATATAACATGGACGTCTAACGCCAGCTCAAAAATGCCCCCAGAAACAATTGTTCAATTGTGCCAAGATGGGCAGGACATAGCGTTATTCTTAACACAGCGCCTAATTCGGCGCAACATCTTTGACAAATGTATATATGTAGAATATAGCCAATCAAAAGTGTGATGGACCAGTCACAACTATTTTTAAATGGCGGTTAAAGTTTTTATGGTTGACATTGAAATTCATTGCCGTGATACATTAAAGAGAGGGTGACATTTGTCAACTAAAACTCAGGACCGTTTTTGAAAGGCAATTTAGTATGACGTGTGGCTTCCATGTTTTATTTGTTCGTAGACATAGGTATTTACTACGAATATCATGTTATACGATACGGAACATTGCTTTTATGTACAGTATTGGAACCCTAAGGGCCACTCGGAAATCTTGTCAATGTCACGTTATAAATCAAACTATAAGACTTTTCAGAGTATGTAATTTTGACAGGGTTGTAACCCTTTACAAGTAGTATAACCAATTGGAACCCTTATCCCCATGATAAGGGTTCCAATTGGTTATACTTCAGATAAATAAGTATCGATAACTTTAACTAAAAATGTATGTGAACTCTAGGTTTAAGATTTTAAGTTCGTAATAAAACCAAAATTCTGTTTCTAAAAGTGCGTGATTATGGAATAATGCAAGTTTTGACGATTGGTAGTAGGTATTAATTAAGCACATAACGAATATAAAGATTTTTTTACTTTTGATATCCTCACGTATAAAGTGGTAAACGGTAATACCTACTCATTTTATTATATTCACTAATATTCAAATTAATTATTATTGAAATTAAATAAATATCTGAGCTAAGGCATTTCCCTCCGATCAACAGTGATTTCATCGTAGCCCATTTCTGAGAATATCAATTACTTTAATAACATTTTAATCTTTTCCTTTTAAACGCGCGGAAACAATTAACAAGTTATTTTGTAAATTTGTACAACATTTTCATTTTAAATATTTTATGAACCGAAAGTAAATTTCGCGTGATACTTTTCGACGAAATTAAATTATATAATGTAGAGTTTTTTTTAAGTTACCTGCAGTAAAGTAAATTTAAACAGTATCATTTCCGTAATTTGAATATTTTAAGTACTTTTTTAATTGGCCGTTACTTTACAAATAAAGCCGGACGTTATCCCTTTTGTTGTTTATTACACTGGAAAGGTCAACCAATAAAATTGCTGAACCCGACCCTTAAGTAGAGTTAGGGTTAAGAGCTAACTCTGCCACGGTAGCTAGGATAGGACTAGACAACTATAAAAACATTTGGATGCTAGTATTTACTACTTATAAATTATTTATTTGTTCTATATCTATTTCAGTTTCTAGAACAATTAGAGAGTTGTGCTAATTAAACTCGTAAGGCCACCGTCCTATTTTAAAGTCAACAAAGTTTTTTTTGTCATCTAGTTAACAAAATTAACTCTTAACGACCCATGACGTCAACATTTCCAAAGTTAGGTTTCCAGACATCAAAAATTAAATAGGGGGTCCTAAAAATAGAATGGGCGTCGGAAGGACTAAATAAGAAGCTAGACCTTGTAATATCATTAGTGTAGCATTTTCAATTAGGCACCTAAAAGGATGATAGACAATAATTGGAAAACCAGCCCTGTAAGCGTCGTGCGGTCGAATGCTGATAGCGATTCTGCGGCGCTACTCCAAAAGGCCGAGCCAGCTCTCATCGGCGGTTTTAGGTAGTCCACTAGTGGTTAGTCCGTCATACACCCTGGTTTCCCCCGGACTAGGCGGCATGCATAAACGCATTTCTCCAACCTTAAAAAAAGGATGGGGGTTATTGATATGATTTAAATAAAATAGGGTCGTATACGTCTGTCTATCTCGTAGCGACATGATATCGCACCAATCATGTGTTACGCCTACTGATACTCGTCATATAAAGTTTCAGCAAATGTTATTACTATGACAGATGGTCTATTACAATCGCCCAATGCGTCATCGATGAATTGTACACGTAAAAAGCACAGATTGTATTTCCATTATCCGGTTAAGCCTATTCTTCCAAAAAACCCTCGAATGATAACATTAAAGTTAACAATGCATCAAAATTGATAGCTCAGCGGCCGATAGCGGCCACATCCCCCGATAAATTCCTCCGCGGAACCCCATTACTTACCCCTATCTGGGGATCCGGGGTCCATTTGTTTTCGTAGTACTCACTACTGCTTATTTACTTGTCGACATGGGTTGGTTTTATCCCGACTCACGAATTATATTATATTATATTTATTAAAGCTTATTATATTACACAAGACTACATGAATGATAAAACACCGTGGAAGTAATTTAGACTTCGATAATTATTTTGACTGTCATCACATTTAATTACAATCATTACGCTTGTAATGATGTATATCATGTAATTTTATAAAAATCTTATCATTATAAGTATACCTATACTGACAGAGACCTTTACATTTCTACAAATTATTAGATATTAAAACTTACTGCATCTCTTGTTATGTAATGATGTCAATTGAAAGAAAGAAAAAGAAACTGTCTCAAGTGCATCTCAACCTTTGTAAATAATGTTTCACCAGAGGCTTTCAATTTTTATTTCTAACATTGATAGTTTGTTCGCAAAATGTAGGCATATGAGATATATGGCCTTGCCTTTCTGTCAGATGCCTTCACTCTCCACAGAATGTATTTGATACTTAGGCAAACGGTTACTATGCTCTGATACTTGCTTTTCCAATTTCCCGTGAGAGCCAGACTTTCAGACACTTTACTCGATTATTCAGAAATGTTGCTCTCAGCATCCCTTTCGATATTTTGTCCTTTCCATCTTGATTATTTGATACTCTTAGGCTATTTTAGTAGATGTGTGGGGTTGGGGTATAAGACCCTTAGTTATAGTTTGAAGGATAAGCTAAAACAGCGGATATTATTCCTAGAAAAGAAATACACGCTGAATATAAAAGTCTGCTTTTCAAACAAAAAGGTATCACGTTGACACTTGCCCCAAAGAGATTTTGGAAGATTACTTTGAATCATGATTTATAGATACACTAGTTTTAAAGTTACTGGATTAAGTCCGCCACTCTTTCTTTCTTTATGAAAAGTTCTGGTAAATAATCTGCACAGTCATAACGCTATATGATCACAATAATGATGATAGCATCGGTATTATTATCTTATCTTAGCGATTGATAAAATTGTGCACCGCTGACGTCATCGACGTGTTGACTGTTCATTGATAAACATACGACGTAATAAGAAAGGTCATGCTCTAAATATCATTCTGTTAAGGTAACCGTGTCATACTTAGTTTTAGATTTTATATTGCATTTACTTTATCACTGCGAGTAGGGTTATGCGGGTTTTATTGGTTACATCTCATGACATATCATTAAATTCGTGGAAACGTTGCTCGCCAATACTTGAACTTGACTTGACACGATACCGTCTAGTCAAGATACCAAATGCTTCAACTTTGCGATGTTTAGGTATGTAGCAACGACAAATAAATGTCATGGAAGAATCTTAGCGTTCATACCTACCAGTGTAATTACACAAATAAATGGATTTGCCTTTAGCTTGACATTTTTACCGACGTAAGGTAATAGTCTCCATAATACTATTGCGTGAATAGTATTCCTAATTTTCATTAACAAAAGTGATAATTGACTAGTCTTGTTTTCCTGTACGTGTACGAACAAATATGTATTAGGTAGTTCATTAATAGTAATAGTAGACTGCGCCAAATTGTGTTAATGCCGAAAGCGTTACATGGAACGAGCGTAGCGAGGGATAAGCCCAACGTATATGTAATTTTCCTAATTACTGTATCGACACATTGCTTTGTACCTCACAAATGAGGTACATTCTAATGAAATATGATTTTAGCAGTAGGAATTTTCATACTAATTGTAGCTAAGCTCAGCTTATAAACTTTCGTCAATGATTATCAGAGAATCCGACTTTGCTAGCTTTCGAAATGGTAACTCTTTCCAATGAACATGCAACAAAGGATAGGTTTTTAGATAATAAATAGATAGATGTATACAGAGCAAAGCGCTTGTATTCATCTATCTTGGCTGGGCTAGGCTTTTCGAGCAATCAATACCTAAAGTGGTAAGCTGGTAAGCAATCTCAAAGCACTGCTTCGAATAGGATTTGGGGAACTCTGAAAAGCGCTTTCTACGTTTTGCATCAATCTATTTTTGATATCCGTCTTCCAAAAACAGCTTACATTTACTGAAGAATCAATTTTAAAATTAGTCGCTACTTGTGAGTTGTGACTGAACTTGTACTTGTTTGATTGAAGTTTGTTAGTCCAGTACAAAATAACCCATAAAACTAACTTTAGAACCCCGCAATACTCGGGCAGCGACATACTGATGAAGCGAAGTAATGTCGCCAGCCAACATTCTCGGTATAATACTACAAAGACCTGTTAAAATTAGCCGTATAGATTTTCTTTGCGAAGTTTTTACTTATGAAACTTTTCCATTGGCCACAGGAGCACCACCTCCAGAGGGCGATATGCACGGGGCTCATCATACCCACGCCAGAAGTATGCGACGTGCAGGACCTGGCGTTCTACGAGCGCTGCTACCCGCCCGACTACAAGATGCCCAAGCAGCATATACACATGCAGCGTGAGTAATGTCCTGTGATTTTGGTTTTATTTTGACAGGTCATTTATCGGGGCATAGACATACAGGTTGCTCGCGAGCGTTGCGAGAGATTTTAACTATGAATTCTAGACATTTCGCCCTCTGGAGTCACCTCCAGAGGGCTATGCACGGGGCTCGTCATCATACCCACGCAAGATGTATGCGACGTGCGTATTTTGACAGGTTTTTTATCTGGACCAGACATACAGGGTACTCTTGAGCGTTGCGAGAGATTTTAACTGTGTATTCTAGACGTCAAAAATAAACAAAAAATATTATGTCACCGAATGCTTTTTCTGACTTTGAATACTTTTCAACATTGCCAATATCGAATCATAGCAACAATTCGTTTTTTTTTTGTCTTTTTAATTCTAGTGACGGGTTGTTTCGTTAAATGTGTTATAAAGTTTTAGATTTTTTTTTTTTTATACCACGTCGGTGGCAAACAAGCATACGGCCCGCCTGATGGAAAGCAGTCACCGTAGCCTATGGCCGCTTGCAACCCCAGGGGTGTCACATGCGCGTTGCCGACCCAATAAGAACTTGTACACTCTTCTTTTGAAGAACCCCATACTGTAGTCCAACAGGTATTGTCAGGCAATAGGTGTGTTAAAATTGGAAGACATTGTAGTTGTTAGTATTGTACTCAAAAATAAGTTATGACGACCAAACCGAATCCAGGCAATTTTACCTATATAATATTAAGAGTCTAAATATGGTTAAGAATACTCTGTATTGAATATTTCCAGACACTCGTCACTTAGAAAAAACTGTGATGTCTGTGATTGACAATACCGCCGTCAAATCCATTAGAAGAAAAAAACTCATTGAAGTGGTCATATGCATTTCTCGTATTTAGACAATATGCACACTGCACACGTCAACAACTATCGTAGACTGGCGTAGCTGTCAATGTCAGTCGGTACGATGCACATATTCAAACCAGCGGCCATTGCAGATCACATTACGTTGTATAGCGATCGGTAATCCGTAATATTCTATACATCTATGGACAGGCTTGTTTTTTTGCATCATCATCATATCAGCCGAGAGAGGTCCACTGCTCAACCGTTAAGGCGGAAAGGTTCTCGAGTGGCGGACACGTACTGGAAGGCGCTGCGTGGGTAGGCCCCCACTAGGTGGACTGATGACCTGGTGAAGGTCGCAGGAGTCCGCTGGATGCGGGTGGCGCAGGGCCGGTCATTGTGGCAATCTTTGGGGGAGGCGTTCCGCAGTTTTTTTGCATACGAGAACGTAAATCACTCACGTGCAGTCGTGTATAGGTAATAGGTATAAACTATTATGAGGGTTTATGTCATGACGCAATGGAGAGATTGATAAGATAAACAATACTAAGAAATTCTAATATCTGTGTTATCTTGTCTCCCATTTCCCTTGTCGATTGTTTTAACTTTAATCTAGTGAGAGTGATAAGGATAGTAATGAGCTTTTCCTACATAAGTGTAACAAAAATAATAGTTATCCGTTAAGACCCTATTCGCTATAGCTATGTAGCCATCCTACGCGTACACATATGTATAATGTAGCCGGTCAACTCTTTTGCTCTGATTGCAGACGAGTATTTAAAACAAAGTTCGGCCTAGCCAGCCATATCAGAGCTCACAGTAGACAACATCCATAGAGTTTATTTGGGATCGCCGTCATCGAAAACGATGAGGTGGACTATATATTCGCTATAGTACCTAGTCTGATTAGGAAACAGGGGCCAAGTTTTTTGGCATATAAAATCGCTATTGCCTTGCTATCCATTACTATTAACAAGGATTTATTTTTCTAAATGTTGTCCTGTATGCCCCAAACTAGGCTGAGTCTGTATCTCGAACCGATCCGGTTATACATTCTGTCTAACAAATAAAAGCACAAATTCACATAATGGCCGTATCGGAAGCTAAGCACTGACCATTACCCCCGAACCCTGCTAAGATGGACCCGTTTCGTGGCATTACTCTGTACTTTATTTGTTTAATTTCTTATATTGTATCATTCTATCTTGTTTTTTACTGACAGGAAGGAACGAGACGTAAAAAACTATCGGAACTCGTGTCCAATCCGGTATCCTGCTTGTTCCATTGTGCGGTAAATTAGTTTTTCAATGTACGGAGTCATTCTTACTCGGTTGAAACCAAAACTGCGGGAGACAAACAGTTTCGCTTTGTAAAGTCTCATTGCCGCAATTTAGTGTTATTTAAGTTGTCATTTGAAGTAAATCGGGACTTACCTTATTCATAAACGTCACCTGAGCTTGCTGATAAGTAGGTGACATTTGTCCCTTTCGGTCTTATAGACACACCAATTGATAAGACAAGGACAAACAATATGCGGCTTGGTAAGTTAGGAGACTTTTATGAATAAGGGGGTTTAGCGTACACTTAGGGCCTGTTAGACCATCCCCGAATAATAGTATACATTACTATAGAGGACGGGAAACGAAGGGTTACAGGCCTGAGGCCAGATAGTGATACGCGGCCTGTAACCCTGTTTCTCGCCGAGATTTGTATAGTGCTTTTCTCAAACTTGCCATGAAATACAACGAACTGATTTCGCCGAACCATACTACTTAATTTGTAAATATACCAATAGTACAGTATCATATATCAAAAACACATTCGCGCCTATCTTTTTTTAATCTGTTTGAGGTCTCCTTTTACCTGCTGGTATAAACATTAGTTCTAAGGTTTTTTTTTCTGTGGCTGAATGTCAAAACCTAGTGTCACAATTTGACGTTTCAAAACAAAAGACAGTTTGTTTGCAGTCCTAGGTGTGACATAAATACATGAAATCTCTTTACATATCATCTTAGCACATGACACCGGATACATAGTATTTCCGGGTTTAATTTAACGTAAGTAACATCAACATTCCGTAGCAAGTTTGAGAAAAATATATTTACTTGTAAGATGCTTCTACTTCTATAAGATAAATGTTTGCTGTTTTCCTGTAATGGGCATTTTCAGTTTTAGGGACACCCAATTAGCGTGAGATTAAACACCTTAATTGCAGTCAGGTTCGTAACGTAACACACACAACTTGAACTTTATCGGCGTTTTTTATATTATAATATGGCTTATAGTTTATAAACGTAACACATAAACAGAGTTTTTATTGAAATTTAGTGCTTAATTGTCGTTACAGACCTGACTGAAATTAAAGCTTTTTTTTATTTTAACGCTAATTGGGTGTCCCTAAAAGTGAAAAAGCTCCTTTAAGTGATCCCGTAAATATGTCTGCCTTTGATTTTTATTCTATTATGTTACGTTACATCCATACAGATTGTACAATGTATTTATACAACCGAATTTTAATAAAAAACTGCACCAGCCCAGTCATTCGCGCCAAAAATACCAAAAGAGAGCATAAAACTATGAAAGCCTTTGGCCAATACGTTTATTCGGAATTGGCAATGGTACCCTTTGACGCAATGTCCCCCGGCCGCGTTCAATGCAGTCAATAAGCGAAGATGAAAGCGTAAACCCGGCTAGCCCCCTATTACTGTTGATCTAGTATAGGCCTTGTCTGGCCGTCATTGATTTGTATTTTGTATACTGTAGTATTATGGTGCTTCCACACTGCTACATCTGTTATTCACTACGAATAAATAAAACATGGAAGCTGCACGCAATACGCTAAAATGTCCTAAAATTTCTTTGGCAAGTGTCATCCCCTCTTCAATACATTTAGCAAGAAATTTTCTATATTATCCTAAAAGACTTAAACCGCTATTTAAAAATGGTTGTGATTGGTCCATTAAAGATTTGATTGGCTTTATTCTATTTGCATTTGTCAAAGATGTTGCGCCGACATCTATATGCGCGGTGTTAAGAAAAGCGCTTTTGTCCTGCTCATCGCAGCTCAGTTGCACAATTGTTTTCGGGGGCATTTTTGATGACAGATGTCCATGTTATTCATGATGATTATGGTGAACAGTTGGCCTACTGTGAACTCCGAAGTTCGCAAATTTCGGGCATTTGTCTATTTCACACCAACAAAGTTGTCATTAGAATGACAGAGACAAATCTCCGAAAATTGCGAACTTCGGAGTTCGCGGTACTGGGAACGGTCACGTTGAGCAGCTTTCACTATAGAGATTTGCAGGAAATTTTTCGTAAAATCGTGGCTTGATCGTCTCCAACACCCTGTTCACTCCAGCTACATGACACATGACTCAAAACTCACCCTGTAGGTATAATTATGGTGTAACAACAACATTATTATACATTAAGATGACATAAAACTAAAAAAAAATACGTCTATTTGGCATTGGAAATTATTATCTTTGAACAGAACTCAAGTAACAGAACTGGCGAATAGCGCCGTGTGGCCGTGTGTTATATTAAGGTGCGTGCAGACCAAAAGAGCATTCGCTGTTCTATCCCCCACTCTACGAAATCAACGAATCACGTTTCGCGTAACGATCGAATTTCGTAGAGTAGGGGGATAGAACAGCGAATGCTCTTTTGGTCTGCTGCATGCACCTTTACACGAACCATATGGAGCCACTTTTGACCCCCTCATAACTCAAAAACTTTTTCTAATAAACGTGACTCATGTAGGTATTGAGACTTGCGAGAAAGACAAAAAGCTTTAAAGTTTACCGAAGTTGGCTCTCATTCACATTTATATGTTTGATGGGTTTAATGTGTTCAGTCGAATCAACATATAAAATAATGAGACTCCGCCGCCATTGCATAGCTTAGTGCTGCGGTTGCTGTTTTCAGAGATATAAAATTAGCATACATTTTAATCCTTCGAGGAAACTGTTGCCTGATAAATATTTCGCCCGTGGGAAATATAAGCTTCAACTGTTATGTTGTGTTTATATTACTTACACTCGATGTACAGATGTTGAGTACTTGTACACGGTACATACATAGCTTTAAAGGCCGAGACAAGTAAACGTGCACGCTACGCAAGCGGTATGCCATCTAAAGGTGCGTTTAAACTAAAAGAGCATTCGCTGTTCTAGCGCCCGTTCTACGAAATCAACCAATCACGTTTTGTGTACCGATCGAATTTCGTAGAGTGGGAGGTTAGAACAGCGAATGCTCTTTTAGTTTAACCGCACCTTAATATGACGTTAACATACGCGTGTGCACATCCAGTGTGGAAAATCCTGTCAGTAGAACATTTGATGCTTGTCCGTCCTTGCCACAGAATTAGATTTGGATAGAAGAAACAAGTTCATTCATTTATATGGCGGCCGAGCGTGTCAGATTTTGTACTGAAGTTGTTACTTGCCTATGATTTTAAATATGTCTCAAGCCCTTTAGTATTCATATTTTTTTGTGTTGTTGCAATTAATATTACTTAAGGAGGCATTATTAATGTTTTTGTTCACTTCAACTTACAAAATTTGACGCCCGAAAGCTGCAAGCTGCGATTAAAGACGGACAACTCAGTGGATTTAACCGAGTTCATTTGACACGCTAAGTAGATACGTTTGCTTGATCTATGTTATATATGACATCTGTGATATAAGCCAATCAAGTCATGCCTTGTCATTGTACGGTCGGCTCTAATAATATGTATATGATGTTGATCTTTATGCCTTTGACATACGTTCCGAAATGTATACATATTATTAGACGTGACTGTAATATAGATAGATTCAAAAGGACCTATGAATATATTAGCATCGTGTGATAATCAAAACTTGACTGTTTTTAAATACCGGTTTAAGTCCTTATAGGATAATATAGAAATTGATTAGCGTCAATCTGTGGTCATTGCCATTTCGTTTTTTTTTTATTGAAATTGGCACAACAAAGTGGCTCCGCTAAACCTGATCGTAAGTAAAAAGAAGAGCCCAAATCGCGGCAACGAACAGGAGACCAGCAGTAACCTGTCAGTTGCCACCGCCTTGCTGGCCCGCTAGATGCTTCTTCACGCTTCGTTTAAAGGGTCCCAACTTATAGGTGTGCCGGTAAAGAATTCCACTTTTTAATAGTCCGGCATATGAAGAATTTATTGCTTAAATACTCGAAATATACATAGATTTTAATGAACAACAGTGCAACATTGTATCGATTCTTCGCAACCTTGCCGCGATGAAACCGAGCCGCAAACGCACTTGTGCAGCATCTGCCGCGCCATCTGTGTGTGAACCTTGTTGCCACAATATACACACATACCTACACAAATACTGTGTGGCCAAGAAAATCCTTTAGTACCGTTTGGTAGCCAAAGTTTCGTAACCAGCTTCGAAATTGGAATAAAATCCGAATAGGTGAAGGGGGACTTATCATTATCGATTTGTAACCAGGTTTGTACCACTGGTCCCGCCATTATAACGTTATAATGGCGGAACCAGTTCCTGAATTCTATCGATTCATATTGCATTGTTTAGTACTGAATTGATATATGTGTACCTGTTGTAAAAAAATTAGTTCCTCTTCCATTTGAAAATTATATTTGAAATAATCTGGTTCCGCCATTATAAGTATTATAACGTTATAATGGCGGGACTAATTGAAATATAATGAGTAAGGAATGAATACTAGAAAAGTAGGGTAAGATTACTAGAAAAGTAGGTTACCCTTTTAACTTGCATTCTAACCTACTAGTGGAACATTCTACACGTTCTAAACTATTTGTATCGATTGTAGCCGTCTGCTGAAAGCGGAGATCCTTAACTATGCATGAAGCAGAATATGTCGCTCAGTTATTCCATATGACCGAGAAAGTTGATATTATAGACCTAGCACTGCCATTAGCCAAGTTTACACTTGCAAGTTAAAGTCAAAGTCAAAGTCAAAGGCATTTATTCAAGTAGGCAGGAGAATACAGCACTTTTGAATGTCAATAATAAAATAATAATGACGAGGATATATGTAACAATCGCTTAACCCTAAGACAAAAATCATAAAAATAAGAACAAAATGTTCGAATGTCAATAATACAGAAACAATTATAATTATATCAACAGAATAGTTATATGCAACTCTTGCAGATATTTGCCACCCGCTAATCATTCCCCGTAATGTGGGGACGGAAGTAAGAATACCTTTGTCACCACTATACAACCATCGGCCCTCGGTCTTAAAGAAAAACGACCAAGATCACCTATGTCCGAGGTGGGGATCGAACCCACGTACTCGGCTGTGCCTGATGTGTGTAGGGTTACAGGCATCAGCCGCGAAAGCTGAGTACGTGGGTTCGATCCCCACCTCGGACATAGGTGATCTTGGTCGTTTTTCTTTGGTATATGACATCTAATATTTATAATTTATATAGTATTAAGTAGTGTGACTACTGGAGAAAAATTAAAAGTACAAATCAAAATATTTAGTTAATAAATAATTTGATTTGTACTTTCGCAATATGTACATTTTTATGTTCTTCATGTAACTAAAGCTTTTACGTAGCCAAAATTGCCAAACAACGCAACGCCAAATATTAGCTCCAATAATCAACCTACTGCTATCCATACGTAAATAAACATTTCAAAAGTAACACCCAACTTCCCGCCCTAATATCGACTTTAAGTCATACGGAATAAAGTTCATATGATTTATGAGATTTCTCATTGTTTTCAAATCAAATTGCGATCTAAATTGCACCATAAAATGGGACTCGTAAAGCTCATTTCGCGGGAACGGGGCCTTAAAAGTAAACCTTGACGTATTCCCACTGCTTACTAAGCGGAATGGGAACGTCCCTAATACCCATCATCATCATTATCAGCCGATAGACGTCCACTACTGAATATAAGCCTCCCCCAGATCATGCCACATTGATTGATCATGTCTTGCACCGCCCGCATCCAGTGAATTACAGCTATAGCCATTGTGTCATATTATAGGTATCTATACTTATGTATCCATAGGTAAGCTGCATTTATTTTTCTTAATCAGTATAAAAATTTAGTAAAAATTAAATTAAATTTAGTATTTAGATAAAAGAGTCAGAAGGGAAGATCTGAGAGCCGGAAACATAACCTACAAAGGCGTTGATCGTTTCAAGTACCTGGGTTGCACAGTAACAGATACCAACCGACGGGAGGAGGAGATAACCGTTCGAATCCAAAATGCCCTAAGATGCACTGCCGCGCTCCATAGAATCCTAGTGTCCAAGCTGATCAGTAGACCGACCAAGATTCGTATCTACAAAACTGTCATTAGGCCAATCTTGATGTACGGGTGTGAAGCTTGGACATTGACCCAAAAAGAAGAGAGCAAGCTCTTAGTGGCAGAGAGGAAGATCTGGCGGAAGATCCTGGGACCAATCCGAAGTGAGGACGGAAGTTGGAGGCGACGCAAAAATAGGGAACTGGAGGACCTACTAAATATGCCGAACGTGATTGGCGAAACCAAGTCGATAAGACTGCGATGGCTCGGTCACCTGGAGAGGATGGGTGAAGATCGTGCGGTCAAGAGAGCGTATATGGGCGTAGCTAACGGGAAACGTCCCGTAGGCCGTCCCAGATACCGCTGGATTGACGAAACTACCAAAGACCTGACTGCACTCGGGGTACCCAACTGGCGTGAGGTAGCGCAGAACAGAGACGAGTGGCGTTCTTTTGTGTCGGAGGCCAAGATCCTCTTCGGGTCATCGAGCCACCGTAGTAAGTAAGTAAGTAGTATAAAAATTTAGTATAGGTACTAGTTCAGATTGAGGGGAAGGGTGATCATGATCAATTGATCATAAAATAAGTGTCTTTTGTGGTTTCCCTACGTACGTACAACGTATACAGTGTGTTTCCATGACCCGGGCTTTTACGAAAATGGGTAATAATACGCATTACTAGCAATCGTTTTCAAGTATTAACATTTGACAAATAATTAAATTGACCGTGCAATTAATTTTATTACCTCCGAACGATCAATGTAACGCGTGTACTGCTTAGTTGTCAAACGTTGTGAGTGGCTGCGACCTGTCATTGTCAAATGCAAATTAACGATTCATTTTGAAGTACATTGCTTGAACTTAGAAAGTTAATTACTTTTAAAATTTGCGTTTTGAATCCAATGATATTCACGGTTTGGATAGAAATCTGCATCGCATTCCTCGGTTTCGATAAAAGCCCGTATCATAGACACACACTGTATGTGTTTACCAAGGCTTTGTAATACAATTCCAAGAAATTGGGCCATGTAATACGAGCTTGTGTCCATTCCATAACAATAGATCTGTAACTATCATGCGTAATTAATTACGAACAAAAAACGAAGAAATGTAAGTTCAGGCTAACGCTACAGTCTAGCATTAGAGTGAGTCGTGTACTTGTTTGCAACCGACGTAGTAGAGACTGTAATTCTTTGGAATAGCGTTCCGAAACGGCGTTTTTATGGGTAAAGTAAATATTTATCAGTTTTCTTTGAGCATTTTGTTTCAGTCTGAAAAAGTAAGAACGATATACCTGAATCATTAGGTTTTTTTGCAATGTATTGACTGTTTTTAATATGAATTCTAGGTACAAACTATAACAAACGCCCATGCGAATGTGCTATGAATATGTCTATTGAATCCGTATTCAGGACTAATATATGTCTTAGAGGAAACAATTTATTGGAAAGTTGTAACTACTTATATTTCTGTCAGTGGTTAGTGCCTAACAAAGAATCACAAAATTATATTAAACGCTATTAGGACTTGCTTGATCCTTGTTATTATCCACCTTTAGATGGCACATCTTACTCTTGGCCTTTAATTTAAAATATGAACTCAAATCAATATAAAGAAACACATACATTAAGTCGCCGTTAATAGAGATTACGAACAATGTATAAAAATCGTGTAAACAAATATCTATGTATTCTAGCACTGTGTCATTGTTATAAAATATGTGAAACTGATGCGGTAAGATTTGATTAATAACACATGGTTTTAGCTGTATTGCATTGCATGACGTGCAATTGAAATTAAAGGCATTTTGAATCATCATCATCATCTCTTCCTGACCGATTTCGGCCACGGCGACCGGTGAACTCTACTGCCTACTGAGAGTGACTGACGTAGCCTATTTTTGCAACAAATGTGCGACTACATTTTGAAAACATTTACATACATTTTATACCTCTATCAAGGACGGCTGAACCTAGTCATTTGGCTTTGTACCTAAGCCTAGCACACATCACTGAGCACAAGAGGCCTAATTCACCTTCACACAAATTTAGGGCTTAGACGGATTCGCTGCTTTATAAAACGTTGTATGGCCGCTTTCGTATACGAGCCGTATTGAGTACCTGCCTTTGGGGTTCAGTTGGTTCCGTATCACATTAGTCATGTTTTAGATTTTTTTTTATGTGACGAAGGTAGATAATTGAGCTCTCAGCCCACCTGATGGAAAGCGTGAACTGAGGCCCATGGACATAGTGACCAAAAATCGCGCTGCCTACCCTGAGGACTTAGATGAATTGCCTCTATGCCAGTAATTACACCGGTTATCTTACCCCCAAACCGGAACATAGTACTAACTTTTTAGCGGCAGGTCAACGAGTAAGACGGTGGTAGCTATCCGGGCGGACCCTGCACGAGATTCTACCAGCACCAGCACAAAAAAAAACATTATCCATTTTCTTTTTCGTTAAAAAAAGCAGTTGAAAGTTAGTCACGTAATTTACGTCGCAAATTTGTGTTTTTAACAGTAACACTACTATTGGAGGTGGAATGTAACATTTATTGTTCTTAATCAATTTTGTCTGGTTCAAAATAATTTCCTTTAAAAATAACTAATTTATTTTGGTAACTCTGGTATGACTCAAAATGTAGGTCACATTTTTACCGAGTAAGAACCTAAATTCTTACTCAAAAGGCCTCAAAGTACTTCAAACGACTTTACCCAGGAAAAACCTAATACATATTCCTACGGAAACGCTCCATTTTGCCATGAATCGTCCTTTTTAGGTCCTCGAAACACAGCCACTTTAATTTATGCATGCGTATATTTAAATAGTAATGTAACGTGTGGGAGGACAAAACCTTTTGAATTGAAGGCAGGCTTATTTACATACTGCTAAGCCATGATGTGATTATTTAATATAGATTAAATGTAACAATTATTATCAAAGATATCTTTACTTGTAAAGGTAAATTTTCACACCAGTGGTTTTCATAGAATATAATCCTATAAGTGACTTAAATTGAATTGAACTCAAGTGACAGAATCAGAATTTAATTTGCTTATTGGCGGTTGAAGGTTTTGCATTAGCACATGATTAGCGCAACAGTATGTCGCTGCGAGATAGATTATCCGTCACTCTTTTATTAATTGAGTTAGTAAAATACGTGCAGCCTATAGCCAAGCCACATCGAGTGCGTTTGCAGCACGTGCCCGCGTGCGTGGTATGCGCGTTGTAGCGTATGTAAATGTCATATTACATGGCAGACTGCTTGCGTGGCGTGTAAGCGGTGTGCCATCTACTATGAAATTCCATAGTAGACGATACGAACGCGCGTACGTGCACACGCATCTGATGTGGCCCAGCCTTAAGACTACTGTTACGCCTCAGAATGGGTTTAGGGCTCGTACGCGAATTCGACAAAAGTGGAACACTCTTCGTGTTCCACTTTTGTCGAATTCGCGTACTTTCCTCCAGCTTTTTCTATCAGACACCAATTTAGTCAGCCAATGCTCTTAGTAAATGTATAATAAGCTTATCCAAATTGGGCACGGTAATTAGATTTTCGTCTCCTTTCATGAGATAATATTCTTATTAATTAGGTACTTTTATAACTTCGCACTCCAATGTCTGCTGAATTAATAATTTTAGAGTGTCTCGTTCTAGACTCGAATGCACGCTTTTAAAACATTCAAACGCATCTAAACTTTCATCTACAGGGTGAACGATATGAAGTGTTACCAAGTAGATTTTATTAACTCTGGTGTCAAAGTAATAGCGGCTTATTATCGGAAATATGTTTTGGACACCGCATTGAAATCTTTGGCACGCAAACATTTGGGTTATAGACCGCAAACATAAGAACGAAACTGAGCTTCGGCTTTATAAAGCTCGTAAGAACCAAAAATGGCTGAAAACCGAATTTCAAGTGTCATTTCTTCATTAAAGGTTTCCGCTTGTACTACAAGTTACAAGCTTTTCAGAAATAGAGCCCAGAGATTGGGAAACGGGCCGTTAGTATTGTAACTACTCAAAACGCGACCCCAAAAATATTTTGATAATATGTTCCACACAAACTTATGTAAAATAACTGGTTAGCAATTCTATTCAAACAACTGGCGTAAGCACTATTTTTTCGGCACTGTAGTTCTGTAACTGTGTTAGACCAGTTTTATTTGCGTGTTGTCATGGCAATGGCAACATAATAATATAATACAGAGACGAGACAAGAGTCCCAGTTGGCAACAAAAACTCATTAGGAAACCTGTCACTACTCTTGAAAGCTTATCCCAGTATTGAATCCATATTGAAATTATTTCGTTTCATTTATCGTTTATTCAGTTTTTCATGTAGTTTAAACTGATGTAATAATAATAAACGTCGTGTTTGTAATGTTAGTATGGCTTCAACCCTTTTCCATGTACACTATATGGACGACATAAGAATATAATTTAAACTTTATAATCTCTAGGTTCAAATTAGATTGGACTTTACGCGACTTGAAATAAATCATCAGTAATATATTATTTTATGGGAAAAACCTGCTAGTTTCATGGGGCTTGAAAAAAGGGTAAAAATATGTTCGATATGATCCTATCACTTCTATTACTATTCGGGGCGAATTGCCTGACAGAAATTTTAAGCTGTTGTATACAACAGTTGCAAGTTTAATTCTAAAAGCGAAATAGGACTCATAAAAATATTTATGAAACAATTGTGTTGTTGCACAAAAATATCATTATTATACATATGTTTGAGTCTTTGCGATATCCCTAATTATACATATTGAAACAAATAATTTCTTTCAAGTCAATCACTTAACTTCTTGATATTTTGTATACAAATATATTGGTCGCCGCCTAGACACTGCACTCACGACCCTCGAGCCAATGACGCGGGTTGATTGGATGAAATCACACACGTCGGTGATGCATTCAACCTAGGCAAATATGATATGGTACAGTTCTTGAGATAGGACACAGCGAAGAGAACTCTGAATTACTTTAACCCTATGTCCTCTGTGATTGGCGCGTGACCGTAGAGTCGTGTAGGGTACGTACGTAGTGGGTAAGAGTATGCATATTACATATATTTTGGACTGAAATGTATGGAATTGCGTATACTTGCCCACTGACACCTAGGGGTCGGAACTATGGATGCAAAACTTTAACAAAATTTTTCAAGTGGACTTGACATAGCATATCCATAATATTACTTACTATATCTACACACCCAAAAATCTAAAGTTGAAGATTCCGAGATAGGGAATAAAATTGGATACAGATTTTTCAATAATATTTTTATTTTCTGGGCTAAAGTGTTACATATATGTCAATTTTAAAGTTTAGTTAAAGTTTTGCACCCATAGTTCCGAGCCCTAAACTGACATGACTCTACCATGAGTAGTAAGACTAAGGTTTGTGTTATCGTTTACTCGATACACGTAAAATAGTCGAACACGCTCGCTCCAATACATCAGTGCGAGTGTGATAGACTGCTTTAGGTATCGACTATAGGGCTTGCAAATATTCAAAAGTTACAGGTATTTGAATATATCGATGTTTATTCTAAGATTATTGAATACTAGCGACCCGCCTCGGCTGCGCACGGGTACAGTCAAGGGCATTAATATATATACACTTCTCCATACTGATCCCTTACAAATGTGTATATATATTAATGCACTCGACTGTACTATACCTACATAAAAACATTCGTCTTGAATTACTTTACCTATTAAAAAAAATCTCATCAAAATCCGTTGCGTAGTTTTAAAAATTTAAGCGTACGGGACATAGGGACAGAAAAAAATACTTTATTTTATACTATGTAGTGATAATTATATTCGAATAGTTTTTAGACTAAAATAAAAACGTTTTCTTCGGTTACCGCGATAGTTTTTCATGAAATGTAAAGCGTTTTAAGCGTACGAAACGTTCTAATAGCGACTTTAGGAAAAAATCTGGACTTAATTATCGTTCGCCCGACGTCGCGAGCTCGTTACTGTGGATAACTTTATTGATTGAAACTCTCGATTACTCTATCCAGACGTTGAAGGTCATATTATCGAGTCTGACGAGACAATTTGGTTACAAAACGTACCTACAATTTGGTATATTATATGGTTTATATGTTTTCGTGCTAATTTTGATGGATCGTTTTCTCATGAGGTTAATGTTTTGGGGAATTTACACTATTTACTTCAAGAATAGTGTTTAAGGCCAAGCCACACTGGATGTGTGTGCTGCTGGACGTAGGCATCTCCTATTAACTATGCGTGTAGACGCATTAAGAGGTAATCGCCTCTCTTGGTCAAGTGGATTGGCGATCGCAGTAATATGTCCACTATGATGATGCTGCTGCCCGTCATCAATCGTCTATCAATATCAAAGCTTCAATCCCTTTGTCGCCTCTTACGATATCCGCAGTAAGATTTGGGGTGGTGACACATGTATTGTACCTGCCACACGGTTTCAGAATAACATCATAACTGTACAAAATTAATATAAATACCTAAAATAGAATCCTACGTTTCCTCCACATTTTCCTTATAATAAACTCAACTGTACTACAAACCGCAGCTTTAAACCGAATATATAGACATTAAGGTTGAAACTCCCACGTCAGTCACAACATTCCACCCGGGGATGCGGTATGTTTCATTTCCTTCCTTTTAAGTTCAAACGACTCGTGTGATAAACATAGTGACTTCATTCAGCTGGATTTCTTGCAACTGGAGTTTACCACCCTCTGGGGCAGTGTTGCCAGTCACGATTTCAAAATACCAAGCAATATACCTATTGAAATTGTACGATATGCAATAAAATTATAGAACAAAAAGTTTCGTTATTGGAGATGTAATCATCGAATTTTTAACTTTATGTATCCGATTATACAATACCGCTGAACTGTCTGTCGCAATTTGTCGTTGTTTGTAAGAAGTAATCGTAAGAGCAGCGTCGTTATATTGAACACACTACCGCTATCGCTAACCCGTTTACGATTATGGACCTCCTAATGCGTGCAAACCTATGATGGGTTATAGGAGAGGCCTGTGTCTTGCAGTGGACTGAAATAGGCTGCTTATCTGTGTAACTCATAAATAGTCTTCGAGATGAGGCTACACATCTACGCTAGCTTACTAATATGTCAGGGTAAAATCCAAAGGGCATTGAATTATTAACGGCATGTGGTCGGTTAATTATAATTACAAATTCCACAAGTTCCATCCGATACTAATTGCATCATCAATATAAATAATTGTATTAACGTGTCACCGCAAAAATTTGGTCAGGTTGATTTTCATAAACTTTACGTTCCAATAATAATGTAATCTCATCACTCATCAGTAATCACTTTACCTCTCTCACCACATGTACATTCAAGGGCAAAAATATGTATCCAAAGAATCCTCTTATAAGGCGATGAGATGTTATGATGTTCTTATTGACACAGAATTAAAGTGCTATTAAATTAATTTTATATAACCTTATTTTGCCTTTGACTGTACCCTTAAACACTAATATTGTGCTATTAACATAATTCTGAGGTTAGTTTTACCTTTATAACGTCAACTCGTTTACCTTTTTTACTTTAAATAAAAAGGATCATAGTCCCGTAATCTTTTTTCACATCTCGTTTGTAAAGTCCTTCAATATGAAACGCAATAAAAACAGAAAACACACACTGTTAAGCGCCGAATTGAATAAGCACAAAGCTCTGATTACGACACAGGTTAACTAGCAATTGAAACACCTTACGTGGACGGGATAAGGTTTAATTCTTTCGATGTCTTCATTTGGACGATGACCTGTCGTGTTCCAAACCATTTAATAATTCAGATCAGTTGATTGCTCGGGAAAGCCAGCTTAATCGGAACCGGTACGGAAATCGGATAATAAAATAAAAATAAATATCTTTGGTCATTCTTACACAAATCGACTTAGTTTTGCCGTCACGGTCACTACTGACTGAGCTAGGGAGGCCGACAAAAGTGGTAAGCTGGTTAGGAGTGCGTTCTACCAAGCGATGTGAACTAATCGACGCAAAAACACCGGTCGACCGGATCGCAAATGTCTTGTCCATTTGGGGCATAAAGGGATATCACAGGGGACTGCAGTGATGATAAATGCTATTGGTTATGGGTACGTCCGCTCGGGCAGGTGGCTTGGATAGCGTGAACTAGAGCTTGAACTAGCGTCTAACTAAAGCATAGATGAAGGGTCCACGGAAAGAACAAAACATCGTAAGAACATGTCTAGTTAATTCAAATTACAGAAGGAAAAACCACCTTACTTTAAACAAAATATGGATTTTTTTTTAAGCACTGGACATGTTTTTCCGTGGACCCTTCAGATGAGCATTTCTCAAAAACTTTGTACATTTGGATCACGTCTTAGATATTGATAAAAATTGGTAAGCTATAGTAGAGTCAATAATGCTGAGCAAGATCCCCCACTTTTCCCAAAATGTTTGTATGAATCATTCCTTTATTGTTACCAGAAATATATATAGGAATCTGTATGCTTAGCACATGATTGGCGCGACAACAGTATCTCGCCGCGAGATAGTCTATCCGTCCCTCTTTTGTTAATATAACTAGTGAAGGACGGGAGATCTATCTCGCGGCGACATACTGTCGCACCAATCATGTGCTAAGCCTGCTGGTAACAAAAATAAACCTCCATACAAAGGGTTTAGCAGCCTTACCGAACAAGAGGTGCCTTTCCCCACGGATGAGGTCAATATTTTAGGTAGTGTACTAGCAGGCCCTAAGAATACTCCATGCTTAATATCAGCTCTAGATCTTCTTTTGTTTCAGAGTTATTCAAGATAATGTAAAATATACAGGGTGTCGTTGAAAGTGGCATATTTCGTAAACTGTTCAAGTTAGATCAACCAAACAAAATTGTGTGTGATAACAATAAAATAAACTACAAAATGCATATTTTTAACCTGCATCTTGTCCTTATTTTTCATAATAAAAAAAGGATTCTTGTTTTTTTTTCCATATTTTTTTTTATTTCACGCGGAGGTACACCTACAAAAAAAATATTTATACATAGCCACTTATGTCCACTGTATACATAAATAAAAATATTTCCGTAAATCATCGTGCGTCATGCCAAAAAAAAAATTTTTTCAGAAGTAGTCGTTACTGGCATACAAATAAAGTACCAGAGCAGTGTGAACATAAGTTAGTATGTAGGTATACAATCTCTCGACACTTACCGCACAAAATATCATTGACGTAAATTGACTTATTAGTGCATTTGCTATATAAATCAGCCTCTTGTCCAGTTTGTATGCATTTTTTCTTTCCACATATATTTTTTAACGTTTTTTCACAAGAATTACACTTAATTTATTCCATTTTCCAACAGAAAATGCAACAAATCAAATGTCGAAAACAATACTATGTGCCAAATGTTTATCTCTCTTTTATAAAGCAAATGTACTAATAAGTCAATTTACGTCAATGATATTTTGTGCGGTAAGTGTCGAGAGATTGTATACCTACACACTAACTAATGTTCACACTTCACTGGTACTTTATTTGTATGCCAGAAACGACTACTACTTCAGAAAAATTTTTTTTTTGGCATGACGCACGATGATTTACGGACATATTTTTATCTATGTATACAGTGGACATTAGTGGCTATGTATGCATATTTTTTTTGTAGGTGTACCTCCGCGTGAAATAAAAAAAAATTTGGAAAAAAAAACAAGAACTCTTTTTTCATTATGAAACATAAGGACAAGATGTAGGTTAAAAATATGCATTTTGTAGTTTATTTTATTGTTATCAAACACAATTTTATTTGGTTGATCTAACTTGAACAGTTCTCGAAATATGCCACTTTCAACGACACCCTGTATATTTTACATTATCTTGAATAACTCTGAAACAAAAGAAGATCTAGAGCTGATATTAAGCATGGAGTATTCTTAGGTCCTGCTAGTACACCACCTAAAATATTGACTTCATCCGTGGGGAAAGGCACCTCTTGTTCGGTAAGGCTGCTAAACCCTTTTCTGGGTCATTTTCGGAAATGTGGTGGATCTTTGCTCAGCATCATTGACTTGACCAGCCTACTTATTTTCATCCAGATCCAAATGTACAAATTTTTTGAGTAATGCTCAAGATCTGCTCCCTACTGCCGCTGAAGGATAGGACGGCAAGGCGCAAGAAAGATAACAGGGGACGCTAGACCAGCACACGGGGGCCGGGTAACTATGCAACAAATTTAATAAAACACTGTAGGATATCTAACGAATCTCAATAACACGAACGCTTGTATTTCAAGCGCTAAAAATGCGCGCAATGCGACCGTTCGAGTTTCTACATTGTCTCAGTACTGTTTCGCTAGGTAACTAGGATCTAGGGGCTTAGACCTGCCTGGAGCAGACGTGGCCTATGACTTATAAGGATATGCGAGGGCTACACGTTACACCCCTTGCGGAACCTGTTCTTACTATGTTGTAAGTGTTGTAATTACATCATTACTTGTGTCAATGGTCTATTGAATATTGATACATAACGTAAAGTCGCCGCTATAGCCCCGGATATCTAAGAACGAACTTTTGACAGTTATAGAATAACCCATATTAATATAAGAGTAAAACTCACCATTTTTCGGATAGACTTAACGTCATACATTATAAGGCTCATTTATTTTGTAAACTGTCAAATGTTCGTTCATAGAAATCGACTACTATAATATAAATTGCGAACACTAAACGAACTATGCTTAAGGAACATCGAAAAAAAGATAGTTGGTCCTTTCGCAAATATTTTGTGGGCGTGATGCGCTTTTATCGTCTTTCGTCAGAGATAAGACGACTCTCTCGCTCTAAGTAGGTGTCTAGGAAAATGTCACAGTAAGATAAGCACATGATGATTGCGACAGCGATATAGACTTGCAGTCTTTTACTAACTTTATTGTTAAAAGAGGGATAGATAGTCTATGTCGCAAAGAGATACTGTCGCTTTAATCGTGTCCTAACTCGCAAATAGACAATAAAAAATTGATAAGTATTATTGATACCATGATAAGTATTATAATATAACTGTGGAATTAGCTGCCGGGGTTTTCTCGCCTACTGTATAAAGTTCATCATAAAAGGAGTGACAGAGGTGACCATCGGACGGGCCGTATACTTGTTAGTCATCGTCGTAGTAAAAACAGTAAAAACATTTTTTTACAATATAAATTATAAATTTTGCTACAATATTAACATTACACGTGACTTCATAAGAAAATGAAAAACTTTACATTTCCGTGAAAGTGAAGCCGTAAAACTGGAGGCTAAATATAGCCCGTCCGCGACCCCTTAGGTACCCCAATGTCGCTTGCACGCTTCAACAAGCCTACCTATAAGGGTAACGACACACTGATGATTTTTTTTAACTAATGGGTTGCTTTGGATCTTGTTACGAACTATGAAATTTGAAGATTTTGATTTGTCTCAGTCCAATAAAGACGAAAGAAATGGAAATGGATTCTCGATATTTACGAATTTCAAAGCTCGATAAGAATATAAACTGTATACAGTATTGTTATACGATTTAGGAAATTGTGTAAGGTACAGAAATCTTGTTTTATTGAATAAATGTCTATTATTCACAGCACAGTAGGTATTGCTATTTATACGATACGAAAAAAAAACTTATTTATTAACCCCATCCTGTGTCTGAAATGTATAGTATGTAAAACCAAATCCTGTATGCATACCTAACTATACGAAATTAGTTTGAACTGTCAAGTTATAAAATTCATCATTGTCTTTGTCTCTCTAAGGAAGGCGTCATGAGACAGAGAGATGCTCGAAATTTACCGGCTTTCGATGTCGCGATTGTGTATCGCGAACTGAAAATGTACGACCTTTTATTACTGACAATGAAATAGGCTAAAACCCCGGGTAATCACATGCTAATGCAGTTTACAATAATGCACTTTACCATACTTACAATGTTTTCTTGAACTAGAACGCCGCCTTACATCATAGTACTGTAACAAAAACACGGGTCATCGGCCACTACTGTGCGTAAAAACTTGTTTCTAAAACATGATGGGTTGAGGTACTGTGATTAATGGCTATTGCGGATCTTTCCGTCTCTCTCTAGCTTGGATACTGTCACTATTTGATTGTTATGGAGATTTACTGAGGAACGGGATTTAGTTTAAGATAAAAGCTAGAACTACATTCTTCTCGTGTTGATGGTTTCTTCATTTATACTAAGCGGGGAGTAGAAGGTAGATTATGAATGTTTGCTTAGAGACCGACTCCCTGCTTGGTTTATAATGTAAGGCGACTACCCCCTTATTATGAACATCCCCTAACTTAGCTTGAAGACATATTGAAAAGACCGAAAGGGACAAACAATACTTAGCGGCTTGCTAAGTTAGAAGTCATAGTCATAGAATGTCATGCCCTCGCCAGACAAAGGATGAAAGACTTCGGAACCGGCTATCTGGAACCGAAGGAGGTCAAAACGCTACGGCTAGGGTCCATCCTCAAACATATTGAGTTGATAGAACAATCCCTGGGGTAGGCGAAATAGGGGGCAATTACACAAAAGATCCCAATCGGTCGAAGTAAGGGCCCACCAATAAGATAAGATAAGTTAGAAGACGTTTACGAATTAGGGGGTAAGAAGATACACGAGTCTATGAGGTTGATTTATATTATGTACCAAATGCTTGAATGGGCATTTAAAAAGAATTCTTAATTCGTTAATTTTTTCTTGTATGTAACTCGATATCTCCGAGAAACGTTAACCATTTTCCAATTTTTTTTACGGAATATGAATACCCTCTAGATGACGCCGTTGGCACCAAGTCGGGGTCTGATGATGGGATTTTGGTTCGGTTGAAGTCCAGACTCCAGTACCTATACACATATTTTTTATTTGGTTCTTCTAACGTTTACTACGTACATCTTCGATTAATAACAAAATTTTAGAACTTTTAGAAGGTACACTTTATTTACAACCAACAATGTTACCCTTAAAACGTTACTTTGACCAAAAATACCGATGGCCCTTTTTAAAACCATATAAGGCTCGTAAAAACGACCTAATAAAAACGCCTACGGATAGTTGATCCTTAATTTGGCAGAAAAAAGGGTCGTGAATTCAAGCGTACTTGTCGGTCGATTAGTACACCAAACGAAGGAATCTCGGAGGAAAAAACTCGTGTATAAGCGAATTTTGGCATAGTTGTAGGGAATGGTCTTTTAAACCACATACTAAAAGTACTGGTGGTTAGGGGTGGAGCTAACGGGGGGAGAGGGGTGTAAAGGTCCTTATTTTTAATTTTTCGTAAATAACTCGTAAACCGTGGTTTATAGAAAAAAACGTTCTAGTACATAAGTAATCTACATAAAATTCTCTACAAAAAAGGTATACGCATGTTTCCTCTGGGATCAATGTGTCATGAGATAAGAAAGCACGAAGATGGACACTAAAGAAATAAACCACATTTGTTTAAGTAGGTATGGCACATACAGAATGCTCGCGAGCATTCAAAAGATTTGAATGCTCAATTCCTGACCATATTTAGAGTTTTTAATGTTATATCAAATTTCCTGGATTCAGCTTGGTTTCAGAGATAAACAACCTTTTTTTCGAAATAAGTTTTTCGACGTAACTCGTCATAAAACTTCTTTTTGATTACAATGCTACCAGGCCCCAATTTCACAACATTGACAAGTCCTACAATTGTAAATCTACGGTTTCTCCAATAGGGAGCGTCTATAGGGTACAGTTACCGCTTACCATCGGAAGGGCCGTGCGTTTGTTTGCCACCAGCATAAAAATTAGTGCAGGAACTTTAATAAATCAGCAGTAAATAGCTACTTTTATGCGAAGCAAAATTACAATTGTCACAAAAATCACGACAATTGTAGAAAAATTCCGACATAAGCCGAACCTCATGTCAAGAATTAATGAAAATTGTACTAAACCTTGCGACAATTGTCACGGGTTTCGGAAAATAAAAAGTAGTTTATTAACGATATAATAATGTTATTAGTAATAATTTTATGTTGGTGGCAAACAAGCACATGGACCGTCCGACAGTAAGCGGTAGCCGTAGCCAACGGAGGCCTGTGACGTCAGTAACAGTGATATTTTACAATTGTCACAATGAGGGTTTTTGATACTTTTTCTGCCGCTATGGGGAGGTGAGATGGCAGCACTGAGCCGACCGTATAACGAACTGTCAAAATAAATACGCGCATTTAATTTTCAACATATTTATAGGTTTATTTATTCTGAAAACCATTACTTTAGTCATATTGTTACCTAAAATAAATAAATAAAATAGTTCCAAGTCAATTCTCATGAAATTAACAAAGTTATAGTAATTATTTTGAATACCAGTGACTTTGAGCGCCTGTTTTAGAGTTCAATCTTCAGTTCGACGACCATGTATTAGTCGTAATCCATTACAAAATCAATTCTCTACCAAATAAAATAGAATTTCAATATTTTAGGCCCAAGTGCCTATGAATAGTATGAATCTGACAGCTGTCGAGACCAGGTGCGTACGAAGCGCCGCCTGGTGGCAGAAAAATTGTCGAAAACCCTCATTGTAATTATGGTGAAATAGGCCACAGAATGTGTTTTAATATTACCACACCTTTTGCCTGGCAATAAAAAAATGGGAATAAACTTGACGAAATAACCAGTCCCTAAAAAAAAATATTAAAATAAATATTTTTTACAAATTGTTGTTGTGATAAAAAGTACTGGAAATGTCAAAAGTATTCAAAAAGTCTAAAATAAAAGAGAAAAAAATTTTTTTTGGTGGTATTTGACATTAGGTCTCATAATCATTGTTGTTTATTTTGATATCTAGAATGCATACGTAAAATATTTTGGAACGCTCGCGCCCGGGCGCGCCCTGTATGCTTATTTGTAAAAATAAATTTCCTAATTATCTTCTAAACCTAAAATATTCTCATAATCATCGTCAAAAGATTTTAACTATGCATTCTAGACATCAAAACAAACAAAAATTATTAAGAGACCTAATGTCAAAGGTATAACAAAAAAAATATATATTTTTTCTTTTTTTTTTAGACTTTTTGCATACTTTTTAACATTTCCAGTACTTTTTATCATGACAACAATTTGTTAAAATTATTTATTCTAATATTTTTTTAGGGACAGGTTATATCGTCAAGTTTATTCCCATTTTTTGATTGCCAGGCAAAAGGTGTGGTAATATTAAAACACATTGTGGTAGCATTGTAATCAAAAAGAAGTTTTATGCCGAGTTACGTCGATAAACTTATTTCGAAAAAAAAAGGTTGATTATCTCTGAAACCAAGCCGAATCCAGGAAATTTTATGTAACATTAAAGACTCTAAATATGGTCAGGAAATGAGCATTAATATCTTTTGGAATGCTCGCGAGCATTCTGTATGTGCCATATCTACTTAAACAAATGTGTTTATCTCTATAGTGTCCATCTTCTTGCTTTCTTATCTCATGACACATTGATCCCAGAGGAAGCATGCATATATCTTTTTTGTAGAGAATTTTATGTAGATTACTTATGTACAAGAACGTTTTTTGCTACAAGCCACGGTTTACGAGTTATTTACGAAAAATTAAAAATAAGGATCTTTACACCCCTCTCCCCCCGTTAGCTCCACGCCTAACCACCAGTACTTTTAGTACGTGGTTTAAGACACCATTCCCTACAACTATACCAAAATTCGCTTATACACGAGTTATTTCCCCCGATGGGCAACTTTTGGTATTCGTTAGGTGGGCTAGATAGCATTGATTTTGTAACAGTGTGTGGCCTACAAGCGGGGTGAAAATTTAAACGGTGCTTTAATAAGCTAATCAACAATCATTTCCACATATTGTAGTTTAAAAGAAACTTTTTTTATGTAATTTTTTTTTCTTGGAGTTTTTGTTATTATGGGTTCATTTACTTGACTTACAAGTTATCAATAATTTATAATTTTTGAAGCGTTGAAAAATGCACATAAAGTTTTTAAAAACCGTAACTCTTCTTCTTCTTCATCGTACTCTTCATTCCTGAAGGTCGTGCCTTTCTTGATACGCCTTTACTGAGACTGTGACGAGATCTTTCCACCTTGCTCTATCTTCGGCTTGTCTCAAGGCTGTCGGTATAGTGAGTCCGGTCAAATCTTTTATTTGGTCCGCCCAACGAGTAGGTGAACGGCCTCTTCGTCTTTTTCCATCTACCTTGCCTACCACAACTAACTTGTCTAAGTTGTCGGGTTGTCTTCGGGCGATATGGCCAAAGTAACCCAGTACTCGTTGGTAACAGATGGTGGACAATCTGGTTTTGATTTTTAGTTGGTCGAGAATCGGCCTGTTGGTTCTTTTTGCAGTCCACGGTATGCGCAGCATTCTCCTCCAACACCACATCTCGAAAGCCTCGATCTTTTTCCGGTCAACTGCTTGAATGGTCCACGATTCGGAGCCGTACATGAATATTGAGAAGACCAGAGTTCGCACGAGCCTGATCTTAGTCCTGTTAGATATACTCCTGTTCTGCCAAATTTTGGTCAGTTTTACTCATTGCGGACTTGGCCATCTGTGTGCGTCTCCGAATTTCTTTGTCACATCCTCCTCGATCAGTGATTAACGACCCAAGGTAGACAAACTCGCTTACAAATTCCAGGCCTGAGAGTTCTCCTGCGCGTTCGGCTTCCCCCGCACGATCAATCATCATGACCTTGGTCTTGGACTTATTTACCGCTAGACCCCACAGTTCCACTCGCCCGTTCTACTCTCCGGAACAGTTCCGCTAATTCCAGCTCTGATGAGGCAAACAACGTCGTATCGTCCCGCATACCGCAAGTTGCTGATCTTCTTGCCTCCAATGGCGATGCCCCCATCCCAATCTTCCAAGGCTATTCTCATAATATGTTCGCCATATATATTAAAAAGAATCGGAGATAAAATGCACCCCTGTCGTACCCCTTTTTGAGGTTTGAATGGACCTGATACAACATTGTTCACTCTGACCATAGATACCCCGTCCTCATATAAGCTCGCGATCAATGATATTAGGTGTGGAGGTACGCCCATTTCTCGGAGGATTCTCCACATCCAGTCCCACCTTACACAATCAAAAGCTTTGGAGTGGTCTATGAAGCAGAGGAACATTGGGACGTAGTACTCCTAGCTTTTCTCGATCATCTGCCTCATGTTGACTATTTGCTCCCTCGTCCCTCGGCCTTTGACAAAACCGGCTTGCTCACTTGGTATTTGTTGTTTCAGGTATGACTGCAATCGATCGTTTATTATGTAGAGCATGATTTTGCTGGCATGTGATATAAGGGCCACTGTCCGGTAGTTCCCGCACGTCATCGTTGAGCCTTTTTGTGCAAAGGTACTAGCAGAGACTCCTTCCAATCCTTAGGCCATTTTCCTGTTCTCCAAAGTTGGTTACACAGATCTTTAACTAGCCTTACTCCATTGTCTCCGAGATTCCTAAGTTC